>MU223089.1:697573-709699 GCA_018584345.1 Thuja plicata
ACATGCTACCAAGTTTTCACTCTTCTGAAGTGAGCTCTGTTAGGAGCCAACCCTGTTAAAGGTTACAAAACACATTGCTAAATGTGACCTGGTTAAAGGATTTAATCACCCTATCAGGAGTGGCCTTATTAGAGGACTTAGAACATTCCACCTGAATGTCACCTTGTTTAGAGTATTTACACAATGACTGTTAGGTCAACCTTGTTAAAGGATTTTGACTGATACAATGGTTAGAAAATAATCAACAGTTTTGATCTGACATATACAACTTACTTTGAAAATCTAGATCCAATTTCAGCTCTAATGCTAACTTACTGAGTGGCCTCCATTCTCATTTCAATTCTCTGATCTACTTGGAAATTTGTCAACCAATCACTCATGAAATTCTCTGCTTCTCTATTCATCCTTCTCTGCTAGGTCATGCCAATCATTAAATTAACTATGCAATCCCCTTGCATACACACAAGCACATTACATACATGAAAAACCCCTTGAGGTTATCTTATACCTCTTCATCTAGGTCAGATAAATATTTCCTTCTTAATCACAATCGTAGATCTTAAGTTAGGTTAGATCCAACAGATCATCCCATCATTACATTACCATTTACTTCTCCAAAGTAGTCTTTAAATAAATCTTGAATCCATGCATTAATTGCGGTTACCCATGCATTAAATAATGTGGATCAATCTTTAATTAACTTTACATATCCCAATAAAATTAACTATGTCGGCCAGAGATCTTAAATCTCATCATTAATCAAAATACTGGTGCTCGGCCACCATTGTGTTCTCACTCGGCCAATACTGAACTTGCTCGACAATTTTACTGGTGCTCGATCGTTACTAGAAATTATGCTCAGCATACTAGTGATCGGCACAAGTCAACCAGTAAAACTATCATCAAAAGATAAACAACACATTTCTTCATCAATGTTCCAACTGATCAAGTACCCTTGTTATTTTCCTTAACTCAACCATTCCACTTGGTCTTCTTGTTAAATCTTCTTCATCAATCAATAGATATGGTACTCAAACAGATAGTAATAGTCTCACTAGCTAAGGTTTGACATCAATGAAAAAACAACCATTATTTGCATTGTAACTTTCCAACACATAGGTGTAGGCACTGCTATGTAATCATGTTCCACAAAGTATTTCTCTAAATCTCCAATACCAGCTAGGTGTAGCTTCATCAAACTTTTCCATGTAGGGAAGTTCCCTAGTTCAGCCTTGGTACCCCATTTTTATACATCTTGATCTTTATCTTCAAGTACCTTCAAAATTTTCTCTACAAGAACCACAACGACTCTGATACCAATTTTCATAATGATTTAGAATAACTGAGAGGGGCAGTGAATCAGTTATCCAAGGTCTGGATGTACCAATTGAACTTTCAAACACTTCAACCAACTTAGATCCACTTAGTCTCTATAGCATATGATCAACAATATAAACTCATAGTTTACTGTCCTACTGTAATCAATTTGGAGAATGTAAATTTCTTAATAGTACAACACATCAAATAACATTCACACAAATATAACACAAGGATTTACGTGGAAACCCAACATGGGAAAAACCACCAATAATGTGCTACTAATTTTTCACTCTTATGAAGTGAGCTCTGTGAAAATCCAACCTGATTAAAGGTTACACTACACACTGTTAAATGTAACCCGGTTAAAGGATTTAACCACTCTATAGAAGTGAGCCTTGTTAGAGGGATTAGACCATTCCAATACAATTTCACCTTGATTAAATGATTTAACAATATGACTGTTAGGTCAACCTTGTTTAAAAGGATTTTGCAATGGATACAATGGTTAGAAAGTAACAACAAATTATGATCTGAAACATACAACTCACTTTGCAAATACAAATCCAATAATAGCTCAAATGATAATTCACTGAATGGCCTTCATTTTCATCTCCATCATTTTGATTTGCTCATAAATCCTTCAAGCAATCACCACTGTGCAGTCTTGTACTGCTCTCTTCAACCTTCTCTTGTTTGTGCTTAAATTTTTCCAATTAACTGAATTAACCATATACCACCTCCACACAAATAACCTACAATTAGGTTAAACTTATACCTCTCTGATCAGGTAGCTTGATCTATTTCCACTTAATCATCACCGTAGATCTTAGGTTTAGGTCAGATCCAACAAATCCTTCCATCATTTCATTTCCATCTATATTGTAGAATACATCATAAAAATCCTTCTTGAATCCATACATAAAATGATTAAACATATATTAAATTCTCATTTAATTCTCCACAAAAATCATCCTTATCTTAAATATGCTTCACATATCCCAAGAAATTCAACTATGTTAGCTGGGATCTCAAATCTTTCTCAAACTATCATAATATTGACACTTGGTCAATATTGTGTTATGTCGCTCGACCATCACTATGTAACTCAGTAATTCTCTACGACTCAACACATGTTGATGCTCGATCAACACTATAATTTTCTCAGCATATACGGGCTCTCGGTCGACACTTGTATCACTCGGCATTACTCAGCACATACTTAAGTTTCTTAATCTTCTTCTTTTTAACTCGGTCAAGACTAATCTTGTAGTCATCCAAACTTTACTTAGACTTAAGATAAAAAAATATATAACCTTGTCAAGGTGCAATCTCATCAAGTACCCATTATAGGTTCACATAACTCAACCATTCACCAGGTCTTCTTGTTATCTCTCCTTTTCAAATCTTCTTCAATAATCAATTGATATGGCACTCTAAAAGATAGCAACTGTCTTACCAGTTAAGGTTTGACATCAATGGAAATATAACAATTGTCTCAATTGTATTTTGCAACAAAAGATACTTTATGTTTTATGTTTTACTTTCTTGTTGTATGTAATTCTTCTAAAGAATGAGTTTCAAAATTGATAATTACAAACTAAATTACTCTTGGACTAACAAAATTTTCAAAAGTGATTTTCATGGTTTCTGTATCTTATATTCAAGATCTAAATACATTAAGATTTTGTATCTATTTTTTGCATATAGTCTTTCAGTTAATGCAACTATATAAGTCTTTCTTGTTACTAGCATTATTGAATTCTTTTCTAAATATTGCTAATGATACCTACCCATAAAACATGACTTAGTACACAAGTATCAGTCTCACATTTTATTTGGGCTATTTTGGACACCTTGGCAAAATACAACCAGGAATACAACAAGGAACAAATAAAGGGAAAAGGAAAGGGAAGCAAATTTTAGTGTAAAAGCTCCTTCTCAACCAGGAATCTGATAAATAATTCTAAGTCCTAGAGGTAATAAATATATCTTGGCTAGGTCTTAATATTCATTCAAATCCCAAATCACTTGGCATAATAGAATTTTTACTTACCAAATTTTATTTAGAATGCTATAGTTCGTCAAAAACTGAAAGACCCAAATTGCGAGAGGACCCAGTTTCTTCCTTGTTTAACTATTCACAACTCATTTCAATAACACAAAACCCTAGATTTTCAAATTTTAAATATAGAAGGGCTTAAACATTTCATTATTTTCTTAATAAGGAATTCAAAGAAAATAAAAGTACTACAAAACCTGATATCTCAAACACAACAAAAGATGGTTTGTTTTTAATCAACAAATTTCACAACATACACCAGAAACAAGAAGATAGATATGTTGGGTGTAGAATAATATGGTCCATGGATTTATAGAGAATGGTTCAAGCCTTTGAAATGGTAGATACCCCTTACTTATTGTAAGAACAAATGCAAAGAAATACCATTAATCAGGTTTTGAGCACACTTATTAGAGCACTTCCAAAGAAGCATTGTATCCCATGAAACAACAGTGACGGTCAACTATATATGCTGACGTTGAAGGTGTAGCATGTCTAGAGAAGGAAGGATCATATCGTCTAAACTAGTAGATGATGAAAATCAAACTAATATATAGTTCAATGTGACTATAAATGTCAATTTTGTGTAGGTAATTTCCATAGGGGTATGTTTGACAACACTTATCTCTTACCTCGACCCTACAAGCTGGCTCTGTGAAAGTGGTGGGAAGAAGCTTCGTGTCTCTAATGTCGTGGGCATCACCGAAACCATATTTGTTCGCTATGTGAGACAAGCCTAAAATCCTATCGACTAATAAAAATGATTTTGTTTTCACTTTTTTTTTCTTGTGACCTCATCACCGTCGCAATTATGACGTTATCAGGTAGAATTACAAAAAAAAGCCAAAATCAAAAAAAAATTATCCTCCGTCTGAAGTTTCCATCATAATTTAACCCCAAATGTATTAGTGTAAAAAGGTAATGTATAAAATTGGCTAAGTCCAAAAGATCGGTAGACAATGAGAACATCACTTTGGTGGCGATCATGGTAGAAGTGTAATTATGAGGAGTGGTCACAGGTACAGATTCAACATGTTTAGATTGCAATGTGGTTCCAACCACAATTCATTTGGTTGATCGGTGAAATATTTTTTGTTGTCTCAGACATTAAGACAGGTAGAACTCAAGAGTTCTTGAGAAACAATTGGTAAATCACATATTGCTGAACAGTATAGTATGTGCGATCATTTCTAATGTTATGATGACATCGAATAGAGGTTATGAATTTAATGTTTTGACATTTATGCAACTTGATCGATGCATATATTTAAGATGGATTCAAGGTGTTGCATTGGAGAAGTCAAAATGTGTTTGACTACTTTGGAGATATAACTTGCAGATCTTATCTTGATTTAATGCGGTCATCATAAAATATTTTATACATCAAGATTATCACTTTGGCATGTGGTGCTTTAGTAGGATAGTATTTAAAGATAATTTTATTGTTGGTGCAAGTTGTATATATATTGGGAAATGTTCATATTGAAGTAGAATTGTAGAAGCTGTTGTGTGTGATGCAATCAGGGTTTTGTGATTTCAATTTGAGGTTGCAATCAGAAAGTTGAAAGACAGAGAGAAGATAGTAGTTATAGATTAAAAAGAATAGATTGGATATGAAAATAAATTAATGCTACATCCAATTCACTCATATTGTTGTTCCCTAATAGTTGCAGCAAGCAAAATCCCTAAACTGAGTGAACCCTAACAGGTTCTTATTTGTAAATCCTTTAACAAGGTAACTTATTTATTGAGGTTTGAAATCCTCTAGCAAGGTAGATCATAACTGATCTGATTGTACTCCTAGAAGTGTACTAGTCACTCCTAACAGGGTAAACCCTCAGAAAGGGTATTTGTAGCTCCTAATAAGGAAAACTCATTTACTGCAGTAGGGAGTTTTTCAGTGTCATTCTCACTATGGTTTTCTCCCTTTAACCAAGGGTTTCCATGATAAAATATATGTGGCATGTGTGATGAGTTTATGGATGCTTGATATTACTTTCTTTTATGTGTTTGAATCAGTTATATGCTTTGTGGTTTGGAAAGTAATTCAATAGTTATTTAGATCAGTGGTTGAATTTGTTTACTATCTATTTAGACTGATTCACCCACCTCTTAGTACATAATAATTCTAAAAGATATATCACTGGTATTTAATGTTTTTTATTTGTATGAATATCATGAATGCAATGACAATATTGAGTCAGATGTTGGACAACAGTATCCTAAGAAGCAATTGGAACAAATAGAGAAGCTTTTGAATCTGATGACAATATTGAGTCAGATGTTGGACAACAATATCCTAACAAGCAATTGAATCTGATGACAGTATTGAGTCAGATGTTGGACAATAGTATCCTAAGAAGTAATTGGAAATAATAGAGTAGCTTTTGGATAGTAGAGTTAGTCGAAGTACAAGAGGTAAGAAATATATGAAATATATTGTCAAATGGAAGGACGAACCAGTGAAAGATTATTCATGGATTTATCAAGATGAGGTTGACCATTTTGGTTTTCCTTTGGCCCTAGCAAAGTCAGAGGCTCACTTTTAATTTACCCCGGGTGTCTAATGTAGGAGCATCTTAGGATCTAAGCAATCTTATGTCAACCAAAAATTATTTTCTTTCAGTAGTTTGTCTGTTTTCTTTTAGTCTGGTATTTCTCTTGGTGGTAGATCTATACTTTTACTTTTTCATTGTGGTCATGGCTATGTGTTCGTGGCTTCCTGTTGGATCATTTTCTATGATCGCACCCCATTTGGTTTTATTTTTTGAGAGTCATACAGTTTCTTTTTGGGATTGTATTGTTCTTCATGTTACCAACCAGTGGTTGGGTTTCTGATCTTTTTACCAATCTTTTGATTGGTTTTTGCGAGCATGGTCATGCCAGCTTAGTGTTACGTTTGAGGTTGACTTGTTTGTTTGATCACATCTCTTATTATTTGCATTAGAGGTTGATCTAGTTGTTTTGGGTCCTGATCTAATTGTTGTAACACATTTTCTTATTCTTGGAAAATGTGATCTTTACTAGGTCGACCGATGATTGCAATTGCTATCTAATCTTATTGACTTGTTCCTATGGGATAAGAGAGTTTTCATAATATTATATATCACATCTTAACTAGGGGATTTAAGATAATTCTGATCTAGTCAGACATGTATGTCTGGTATGTGAGACTGCATGCAGAAGATCTATTGTAATTGATTCACTGATCATACTCGAAGGTTGATCTCTCATTTTATCGTTGTTGGCTTGTTGTTCTTATTATTTGTGTTGTGTTGTGTTGTGTTGTGTTGTGTTGGCTGCAAGGATCAGACTAATATTTTGATGTTTCTCCATCCTTAACTGCATCAAAAAATGAAATGAGTGATATAATATCAATGAAAACATTAACAAGAGAAAAAATTGCACTCATTGTAGCTAAAATACATTAAATAAATAATATTTAAAATAAATAAATAAAGAAAATATTTGTAAACTTTTAAAATTATAAGCAAAATTTTTTAATTATATATTATGATTGGTTGGCCATCAAAAAATTTGAATGTGAAATGATAATTCTACGTACAAATCTATTACTATCAGCTATAAGATATCATTAAATACAAATGCCATTGAAAAAATGCAACTTCTTAAAAAGAAAAAAAATAAGCTTAACAGACATAGATGAATTTTTGTTTTATAATTTTCATGTGAAATCATAATCCTATGTACAAATCATAGTAGTTAATCTCTCTATAGAATTTGTTAAGCATTGAAGGGTCAAAAAACGGTCATTTCCTAGTGTTGCCCAACACCTACTTTAAGGTTCCCAATAATTGTGCACTCAAAATTATGGGTTCTTATGGAAAAATATCCTAGTAGTCGTACACAACAAATGTCCTAGTAGTCATGCACAGTGGTACACAAATGAGCCAATTATGAACCTACTTATTAATAGGTTTTTAGTTATAATTTTTTGGCTCCCTTAAAATTAGTAATTGGGGCGCTGAGTGCACAAGAAGTGCAACTATTGGAACATACTCGACTATTGGTGTTCTTCCCTCGGGTGAATTTAATGATTGGTTCTTCAATTAAAAAAATTGCATCTGAAATCACAATTCTTCATACAAATCCAATCGTATCAACTGTAAATATTGTAGTCATGCACATATGTCCCATTAGGGGTACACAAATAAGCCAATTATGAACCAAAAAAGTTAAAAAATGATTGGTACGTGTGAAACTTATTAATGGGTCCTCGGGTGAATTTTATGATTGGTTTGTCAATAAAAAAATGTATCTCAAATCATAATTCTCCATATAAATCCAATGGCATCATCTGTAAATATTATTTTTGGATGACTTAGTTAGAATAGGTAGATAGGAAGATAGATAAGTTATTAATGCTATTTGATTTCCACAATCTAGATTGAAAATAATTAATGCTATTAGATATACACATTCTATATTTCTTACCTCTCCTTAGCACTCTCTTTTATCCTAATGATGATCAAAAGTGTGAATGGAAATGTTGATGTAAAATCTCATACACAATCAAATCAAATTAATAGATAAATAATTATAGCCATGATCAAATTTCCACAATCCAAATTTCTTACATCTCCTTGGCACTCTCATAGTGATGATGGATGACGAGTGTGATTCAAAATGTTTATGTAAAAATCCTATACACAATGAAATTGAGAAATAACAAATGAATAGATAAATAATTAATACTATCAAGTTTCCACAATTTAGGTTTCTTACATCTCCTTAGCACTCTCTTTTATTTAGATGATGTATTAAGGAGTGTGATTCCAATCATCGATAAATAATTAATGTTATAGAATTCCACAATATTTATTTCTTTCATCTCTTTAGCACTCTCTTTCATCTAATGTGATTCAAAAAGTTGATGTAAAAATCTCCCACATAATCAAATCCACATATAACAAATGAATAGATAAATAATATTCCAAAAATGTTTAAATAAATAAATTATAAAATTGTAGGTGAATTATTAAATTTTGTAGTATGATTGGTTGGCCAATAAAAATAAATTGCATTTAACCATAAATTAAAAATAATAATACAAAGATAATTTATAAAATATTAATTTCTTTTATCTCATGAAATTTAAAATCATAAATTATATATCTCAATTATCTTAAATATAAGTTGAGGCTACTCTCTCCAACAAAACAAAATTGAAGATATCTAAATAAATAAATGCAAATAAATAAAGGATGTGTGGCTTGAAAATCTCAATGATTATTTAATATCTATTAGCATTTTTAATTGTATGGAGGATTTTTCAATCACAAAGTTATTTTAGCTATTCAATACTGAAGCACGAGCCTTAAGTTGGACCTCTCTAGCTAAAAATCAAGGACTAAGGCGGAATGCCCGAAAAATTTGGGATCGTGTTCCAAGGGAATATGACAGATTAGCTTCTTTTAATTAATGATTTCCACGAAAGAATTGAATACCCATTATGAATATCTTAAACAAGATTTTCAAATAGGATTATATAAATTCTGGTAAGTCGTTTTAGATACCCTAAAAAGAAGCACAAGCTTTAGATTGAACCTTTTTTTTACTGGAGACAATCATTAGCAAACCCTCTTTAGACTGAAGGGATTGAAGATTTCTGTCACAGAAACAAAATGGTAGACGAATTTATGCTTCATGTTTAGTTCATAATCTGCATGTGTGGCACTGGAGCTGCGACTTCTATGATAATTTATTTTGTTTTGTCTGCTGGAATAGAAGCTAAAAAGTTCAACTCTTTTGGATTCTCATTAAGCATAGTAGGACTTGTTTTATTTTTGATGATTCTATGGAAGGCAAAGTTATTTTCCGAGAGGTCACTGACAAGAAGATTACAAACCTTTGATATGACTGACTTTGACCCTCCTTCAGACTACATCATAAGTGTAAATCTAAGGCAAAGCCCATACCTTGTGGGAGAAACAAGTGTTCAGTATAAGGAATCTGATGCTATGGAGATGTGTGTAGTTTGCCAATTAGATTTTCAGGAGCAGGAGAAAGTCATTTTTCCAATTGGTTGCAGACATTACTTTCACAAGGAATGCATTACCAACTGGCTTCTCTATCACCACATCTGCCCAGTTTGTAGAAGGGTCATTCCACATGCCCCTCCTCACACAGCTGATGAAATTTCTGTCATTCACATCATTGTTGCTGATGCAACAAACCCTAATGATAGTGAAAATGGAGCTTTGAGCACTATGGATTGCTCTCAATCTGATACAAATGCAGCAGAAGTTGTTGATGGTAATGAAGGAGATTTGGCTACTCTGGATTGTTCTCAATCTCAGACAAATCCAACTATCACAGAGATTGTTGATGAAGATAATCAGTCAATCAAAGATGGAGATATGAAGCTTGACTGTTCTCAATCTGAGACAAATCCAACTATCAAAGATGGAGATATGAAGCAGATTACAATTGAGTAAGCTGGTATGAATTAGGAAATATGAATTCCAATTTCTGTGTTGGAGAATGATGCTATGCATACAACTAGAGGCAAAATTAGTTATGTTCAACAGCCAGTTGAAGTTTGTAGAGAGAGATTCTAAATTAGTTTTTAATAGTTTGGTAACTTTTTATAGATAAAAATTTCTGTTTCTTTCAGTGTTTTAGTCACTTTAAATATGAGAGCTCTATTTTGAGGCATGATGTAATGGAAGTTGAATACATAAAAAAAAATATGTTTGTTTCACAATCACATTATATTTGTTGTTACGAATTTTCTATTTTCTATGATTATTTAGTGTACATTTCAAAACCTCCAATCTCTTCATTGGCTGCATGTAAGTACTCTCTGTACTCTCCTTTTAGTCAGAAGTAATAAAAAAAAACATGGTTTTATTTATATGAAACTTATTGAAATTTGATGATAAGTTTAAGATTTTTCTTTCATTTAATTTATTTCATTTTTCTCCTTAATTTGCATAAAAGGAGAATCTGAATCCTTTTTAAGTTCAGAAAACATTTTACATGCAATTGCTCTGTACATCTGAGATATCTGGGCATGTTTATTGAATATAAACAGAATCGAAAGAGAATATAAGCTTGTGTTTGTCACCAGACAATAAATCCTTCAATCATTTGAGGCCCGGCTGGCATTATTTCATCTGTATCTCTTTTAGGATTTTCTGAAGTTCTGGTTCATTGAGACCATTTGAAGAACGAATATTATTGAGACCATTTGAAGAGGAGAACAGAGTCAATTCAAATCAATTATTTTGTAGGAGATTATTTTCATTTGATTTCTGGTGGATGACATATATCATTGAGCTGTAGTGATAAACTATATCGATGGCAAAATAATATCATTGAGATTACTCGGGAGCTGTGTTTACATTTTGTTTCAATATACTCTTTCTATTGATATCTGCGATGCCGAGTTGTGTACTTGAAATCTACGGACGATCTGATGTCTGAGACAAACGGTTCACATTTGGCCAGGGACGTGCAAGACAACGGAAATGAATGGAGTAGTTTTAGGTTTTCTATCAGTTATTTTATATAGTTATCTGTTGGTTTATGGGATTTTTGATATTTTGCCTCCAAGCTATATATCTATTGAGTACTCTAACTTAAGCTTTATATATATATATATATATATATATATATACTAGTTTATTTGATAAGTTCTTTATTTTTAATTAAGGTCTCAAGGTCACATCATTAAATATGATGTTCTATCAACATGTTTTTTGTTAAGGTGTATAAAAAGGCCCCCCAAAAAAATTGGCCGTACACTCAAGCCACATCACATGTTGCTGCTTTTTAGATATGGATAGTTATCACATGTTTCTTTTTAGATATCAATCATGGATAGTTATCATCAACGCCGTCAAATTTAAATTCACAACTATTGATACAATAGTATAAAAAATATTAGCCATTAAGCTAATACTTGTACTATAACAAAAATTATTATTACAACTCACTTAACTACTCTTTTTCCAATATGATGCAAAGAAAGTTGACACAACAATAAAAGGTAAATCCCCCATGAAAGGAGAACATTAGAAGAGTGATAAGGTCTCAAAGAGAGTTAATAAGCTTGAAAAGAGAATTGTCGAGGTGAAGGATAGACTCTACAATGTGTCTCACTTCACTCTTGAAGTGATGCTTAGTTATGCTGCTACATACACTTTCAATATAGATAATAAGGAAGCTGGCCACAAGGAACTTTTCAAGCTCCTTACTCTTAGTGAGGACTGGGCTACCATGATGCCTACAAAAGAATGCAAGAGAGAGAAGGCCTAGGGAGGTTCTCCCTTCTTAGTTTTTGCACTTTTCCTAGATGTGGCCATTATGGATTTATATTATCTTTGTTCTTGGATATGACCCTCGAGGAACATGGTTTAAGACTTTTATTAGTATTATGATGGCTAATATGTTGGACACCATTATGATAATAGTAGATACTATGGATTGGTTAGTATACTTAATGATATGTTAGATTTGTTATTTTCATGTCGATAAGTAGTGGGTGTTTGTTAATTTTGATATTGATGTTAGGGTGGCTGATTTTGTTATTCCCTCTGAGGATGTGATGTTTGTGAGTTTTTTTCTATTGAAGTTAATGTGTTGTTAATGTAATTTTTTTGTTGATGTAACTCTCTTGTTGGTCGCCCTTTGGGTTGGGATGTAAAGGGACAACACCCTTATTTTGTTGCATTTTAATATAAAAAATAATAAAGAATGATTTAAATTTTATTTTGAAGCCT
>MU223089.1:721159-743832 GCA_018584345.1 Thuja plicata
AATGAAGAAGGACCTTATCCAGTCCTTAGAAATTAGGCTTTTCTTGTCTCTGAATCAGTATTAGAAGGCATGGTGTTCAAGTAGTCATTTCAAGCACTGTGATTCATACAAGAAAAATCCCTAACAGTTCCAACTAATTTGGAATCTTCCATCTTGAATATTTTCAGGACCTCTTTGATGTATTTGGACTGTGTAATGAAAATACCTTCACTTTGGTGAATGATCTGTAGACCAAGAAATAACTTGATCTCTCCAAACATAGACATCTCAAAATATTTTCTCATCTCATCAGCAAATGATTTGCATAGCATATCATTGCCTCCAATTATGATGTCATCAACAAATATTTCAGCAATCAAAGTGTTAGCATCAATATCTTCCTTTAAATAAAGATTACTATTTTCACTTGTCCTCACAAGTCCAATACTTATTAGATAGGAATGAAGTCATTCATACTAGGCTTTGGGAGCCTGTTTCAATACATACAAGGCTTTGTGAAGTCTACATACCATGTTTCTCTTGTCTGGATTGACAAACCCTTCTGGTTGTTCAATGTATACCTCTTCTTCAAGTATTCCATTTAGGAATGCTGACTTGACATCCATTTGATATACTTTGAATCCTTTATATGCAGCATAAGTAAGAAGTATTCTTACTCCTTCTAGCCTAGCAATGGGTGCAAAGGTTTCTCCATATTCTATACCTTATTCTTGTGCATACCCTTTTCATACTAGTCTTGCTTTGTTCCTTGTGACTTATCCATTCTCGTTCAGCTTATTCCTGAATATCCATTTTGTACCGATGACATTTTTGTCATCTAGTCTTGGCACAAGTGACCATGTTTTAGTCTTCTCAATCTGTTCAATCTCATCATTCATAGAACTTATCCATTCCTCATTATCTAATGCAACATTGACAGATTTTGGCTCAAACTCACAAATTAAACAATTTGAGTTTAAAGACTTACTTCTTATTCTTGTACCATCTTTCTTATCTCCTATGATCTAGATCTCTGGATGGTTCCTTCTTACATATCTTGCAAGTACAGGCACAATTCTTTGTCTATCAGCTTGATCATTATTTTGAACTTTATTCTATTTTGCATCACCTTGCACATTATCTTGATCATTATCCTGACCGTCGGTATTTGCAGCCTGATGTTCGAGAGCAATGATTTGTAGCTCAGCGGCTCTACATTGTTGGTAGGGTAGAGTCTCAGGTTCCTTTTTGTAAGTGAACTTATTGTAGTCCTCTGGTTTTTTAGTGCTTTCTTGTTCATTCTTCTCTGCAAATTCATCTATCTTTACATTTGCACTTTCAATAATGTTGTTAGAGGATTTGTTTAGACATTTGTAAGCCTTGCTCTTGGTAGAATACCCTAGAAAAATTCCTTCATCACTCTTGGAGTCAATTTTTCCATTTCTATCATTTTTTAAGATATAACATTGACTTTCAAAAAATTTTAAATAACTTACATTGGGTGTGTATCCATACCATAGCTCATAAGGTGTCTTCTTGGTGTCTTTCTTCAATTGTACTTTGTTTAGTGTGTAAACAGCAGTACTGATAGCTTTGCTCTAGAATATTTGGGTGATGCCTTTCTCTATCATTAGTGTTATTGCACAATCAACTATTGATCTATTCCTTCTCTCATCAATCCCATTTTTTTGTGGAGTTCTTGGTGCAAAAACCTGTCTTTTTATACCATGCTCATTACAAAAATTATTGAATTCATTTGATATACACTCACCTCCTCTATCTGATCTCAAACATTTTAGATACTTACCACTTTGTTTTTCTACCATGGCCTTATACCATTTAAACATCTTCAATGCTTCAGATTTATCTTTTAGAAACATAACTATCATCATTCTAGAGTAATCATCAACAAAGAGAATAAAGTATCTATCTCCATAATAACTCTTTGTCCTCATGGATCCACATAAATCAATTTGGACTAATTCTAGAATTGCATCAGATCTATGGGTTTTTCTTTTGAAGCTAGACTTTGTGATTTTACCTTTTTGACAATTTTTACACATGATGTTGTCAGGCTTGGTCATTGTCGGTAAGCCTCTGACATTTCTCTTTTGCTAATTTTCATCATGTTGTCAAAGTTCACATGACATAGTCTTTTGTGCCATAACCATATGTCTTCATTTGTAGCAATCAAACAAGCGGAGTCAGTATCATTTAGATAGATTTAGTTACCTTTTGTCTGCTCGCCAATACCAATCAGATTTCTAGATTTGTTGAAGATCTTTGCCTTTTTGTTTTCAAATGCTACTTTGTGACCTAAATTATTCAACTAAGAAACACTCAATAGATTATAATTCAATCCATTTACCCAATAAGCATTCTCACACTTTATCTAGTTATTCAACATTATTGTTCCTCTACCTTCAACTTTGTAAGGTATGTCATTTCCCATTCTTACTGATCCACCCTTGTAGTATTCAAAAGTCTCAAACTTTTGCTTATCACTGGTCATATGATGATTGCAGCCACTATCTATGATCCAAACATCATTTTTGCTAATTTTAGATATGAGAGTTGTTTCTATATACCTTTCTTCATCATCATCTGAATCATCCTTTACAACCACAAACACCATCTCGATGTTTTCATCAGATTCAGTGTCAGTATCATCATCCTTGCATTTTGCTAGGTAGCTGACCTTCTTTCCTTTATCCTTATATTCTCGGGTATCTCTTCTTTTTGATTGTCGGTAGCTTCTGTAATCACCTCTGCTAAATTTCTTATCAAAAGCTCTGTCATTACTTCTGTCATCTTTTCTTCTGTTAGTACATCTTATAGAAAAATCTCCAATCTCTTTGCAATTAAAACAAACAAGTGGTAATTTACCTTTGTATTTACCTTTTCCTCTCTGCATTCTTCTATCGATAAGTGCTTCTATTTCATCAATATCATCTTCTTCACTTTCACTAACACTATCTTTTCTCATAGTCTTTTTGTGACTTGATTTACTTATTCTCATAGAAGTTTTGAATGCAGACTCTATGTTTGGTAAGACACTATTATCGAAGTTATTCATCTCAAATGAAATCAGTCTTCCAATTAAACTGTCTAGAGTAACATTGCTATTTTCTACTGCTCTCATTTCTTGAATGACAGATACTCTAATAGCATAAGTAGGTAGTAAGGTTCTTAGAATTTTACTTACCACTGTATCTTCTTCTAGTACACCTCCAACTCCTCGGATAGCATTGACTACCTCTTTAATTCATGTACTATACTGAGTGATGTTTTCTCCTTCTTTCATTTTGAGATCATCAAACTTTCCTCTAAGGCTTTCTTCCTTGGCTCTCAAAATATTTTTGTCACCACCATGTACAAGTTTTAATTTGTCCCACATCTGCTTTGCAATTTTTCATTCTTTGACATCTTCAAATTCAGCATCGGAGAGTGAGGAAGAAATCCCTATCATCATGCCATTATGTTCATGCTTCTCTCTCATTTGTTCAACTGTTGGTGCTCCTATGGGAAACACATATTCAATTTCAAGGAATTGAGTAACATCATTACCAAAATCTGATAAGTGGAGTCTTATCCTGCTTTGCCATGAAGCAAAATTATATTTGTTCAACTTGGGCACATCTTGTCTATTCATCTTGTGATCTTTGAATTAGGTCTCAAAACCTTCCTTCTAAGCACACAAGCTCTGATACCAATTGTTAGTAATAACTGAGAGGGGGCATTGAATCAGTGGTCTCAAAAACTTATCCTTAATCTAACCACCAATCAAATAAACCTCAGATTATTATGTCCCTACAAGATGCATGCCATGAGATACTTATAATGATTATATGTCTGTCGGTTTACCTTGTTTGTCCTTATCCTCCTTGATTACTAATAAGCAGTATAACTATTTACCGAAATACAGTAAATATGTAGAGTATATCGATAAATCCAGTGTTAACTATGTCAAATACATAACAATAAAGAAATGAATCATACACACATAACACATGAATTTTTAACATGGAAACCCTATTAAGGGAAAAAATCACTAGAACCGGTACCCCAAATTTTCACTCTTCTGAAGTGAGCCCTGTTAGGAGACAACCCTGTTAAAGGTTACAAATACACTGTTAGGTGTGACCTTGTTAGAGGATTTTACACATATAGGTTGTCACTTAGTATTGGGCATCTAATGCTACCATCCTTGAATCAACCTCTCTCTTAGACTGTCAATAAGCATCGGGCATATCCAATGCTACTTTCATGAATCAACTTTTTTGGCTCTCTTTGGGATGTACCTCAATATATAGAAGACTATTAAGTCCTACTCTATTAGGAGACTTGATGCTTCAATAGTTAAACTGAAACAAAATGACCTGTTTCTAATGCAACTTGAATTGCATATTTTTAGATCTATTTAAGTACATTACCTCTTTGATCAATGTATCAATTCAATTCTTTTGTGCTCCATACTTTCTACTCGGTGATGCTATGTTCACTGTTCATCAGTGTCTGTAGAATTCCTTAGCTCTACTTCAGCTTGATTGATCAGTACTGCATGAAGTTGTTCTTCATCAGTTTCTTTTTAGCATCCTCTTTCTATTCACTCCCCTTAATCCCTTTTCATGTGATACAAAAATGAATTAAGCTTGTCCCTTATATAGACATGATATTCACTATTTCTTGATTCTTGATTCTTGATTCTTGATTCTTGGGTCTTGGCGTAAAAAATAATCCAGTGAATTTGATTTAAAGCATAATTCCTGATTTATCTCGTAGTTATCTTTATGCCAACTGTACAAATCTTCTTTAAATCAATCACTTAAATC
This sequence comes from Thuja plicata, assembly GCA_018584345.1. Lineage (NCBI taxonomy): Eukaryota > Viridiplantae > Streptophyta > Pinopsida > Cupressales > Cupressaceae > Thuja > Thuja plicata. Next base: position 725,971 of record MU223089.1, read on the forward strand.
TGGTCGAATAAAATAAATAAAACAACCAGTTAAGTCTATCTTTTGCTCTTGCCAGCTAGATATTTTGTTATTTTCTGAACCCTCTGTTCCGTCGATCAACTCTTCAGTTAGTCGTCGGTTACAACTGTCAGTTATGTTGGTGTGACTTCAGTTAGCTTTGGGATCTCCGTCCTTTGGGCAACTCTACTTCCAGCTCGTCAGGCATCCTATGGTTTTTCATTGGGAAACATTGTCTTCTTCTCGTCAGGTATCACTGTGACTTTTTTTATTTGCCTTTACCGATGGTGTGCACTCCGTCGGTGTTGTCTGTCACTTAGTGAATACTTGACTTTTATGCATTGCTAAAAGCATAACCTTTGTTCCATTGATTCTCTGAAGTCTTTGGCATTTTATACATGACCATATAGATGATATCAAGTTGACATCAATGAAAATATAGATCACTAACTGATTTTAATGCCTTGCATTATCTTCAACTTAACATTATCAAACATTTAATCAGTTATATGTCATCACATATATGTCGAGAAACACTAAAATATTAAAAAAAAAATTCATGGAATAAAAAAAATGTGTATCATAGCCTCTGATGGTTCTCCTATACTTGTAGGAGGCATAGTTAGTTATGAATAAGTTATAATCATTTCTTGTATGGTAAATGATAAGAGATGTTATAGTCATAGATAAAGGAATTAGGGATTTCAAACAAACAAGAATGCAATCCAAAAGGAGTTGACAAGAGGGTTTCAACTAAGAAGACATACATACCTCTTCCCTATGTTCTGTTGGACCCCCTATTTGATGAACAAGAATACTGACAAAATGGAATGGTAGAGGATCTGTGGGAAGTCATGAATGGGGATATAATAGGTAAAAGATAATTAACACAAATTGATAACCCAAAGTTGTTGACAAACACTAAAAAACTAAAAATGCTTGTACTTATATCTAAACACATATGTTTAACATATATAGAAAAAAAATGTGTCTGAGAGCCTCAAATGGTTCTCCCATGATCTTAGGATGCACCTTCATTGATGAGGCAATTATGACCATTTCCTGTATGAAAAAAAAAAATTTGCTATAGTCATAGAGGAAGGATTTAGAGCTTTCGAATGAACGAACAAGAATATAATTCAATAGGAGTTGAGAAGAACAAAGAACATGAGATGAAAGTAAAGATGAAAATGTTACCTCTTCCCTCTCCTGAACCTCTGTGACATCAGGTGCATTCATGAATTTTGTAAACCCCAATTATTTTTGTATATAGAAGAGACAAAAAAGACTTTAAATCAATATACATGTACATGTTTAATCATAATACATTTCAAAAAATAAATTTAAATTGTGCTAAATTACTTTTCGCATTTGGGTGTTTGCGAGGATTTATTTTTTTGTCTTGATGTGCTGGAAGATGCCTTTTGCACATGATGTCCTAGATCCAGGTGGGGTAACCTGAGAGAAACAAAATTAACATAAGAGAAATGAATAAATAATATTAAATCTAAGTCAAAAAAAGTCTAAATATAAATGACTCACATGGGTTTGTAATCAGGTTTTCAAGGATCTATAGTACCTGCAATAACATCAAAATCCCAACCACAAAGAGATCTGTAGGAAATTAGTATTCCCAATATCAAAAGAGGAAGAAAATAAACAACATGTATAATAATTAAATCGTAATGAGATCAATTAAAAAACACATGAATATGCAACCAAAATTCCTTTATCAGTGTTCCCCTTCTCTATCCCATGTGGTCTTTCAGAAGTAAGTGCTCGATGTGTCAACATAAGAATTCAAAGTAATTATGGTTAGCAAATTATGAGAATTAGCTCTCTATTTATAAGAATTTTGGGGTTTCAATCAAGATTCCATGATTGGTGGAACTGATTTTCTGTGATTGAAGAGTTGAACTCAGAGTGAGTGCAAGTTGAACTCAATTGATTGCCTATCAATAGAATAGATTGATCTGTTAAGAGGATAGATTGAAGATTTGATTGAAGAATTAACTAATGAGGTGGAATAGAAGACTAGATAGATTAAATAGATAACTTTTTTGATTGATTAGTCAAATAAAGTTGATTGAGAAGTTAACTAGAACTCATATGAGTTAGAATTGGAAGAATAAATATGATTAAATAAATAAAATAATTTATTTATTTATTTGCACATACATGAGGATACATAAATAAATAATTACTTATTTATTTATTTTTAGAGGAGTAATTAGTTTAATTAAATAAATATTATTTATTTAATCACGATGGAAATTGATTTTAATTATTACATAAATGTAATAATAAGAAGGAAGTATTCATTAAATAATATGATTATTAAATTAAATATAATGGCATAGAGAATAATTAAATAACGTTAATTATTTAATTATTTTCTAGATGAATAATTGATGAAATATTTGATTAGTTATTTAATAATTAAAATAATTTAATTATGAATTTAAAGAGAAAATGAATTTTGAATTAGAATATGGTAGAAAGATATAATTTATTTAAATAATAAAGATTATTGAATAAATTAAAGAGCAATGTTAGTAATGTCATTGAGTTAGAGTAATAGGTCATTTTTTAGTGTATACAGGGATCAATTAAAATTGTAAATAAGAGTTGAACAAAATATGATAACGCAAAGCCTTCTAGGATAAAGTCAATGGTTGAAAGTGTGACATCATCAACTTGGGACATCTGAGCCCCTGACAACCCCTATAAAACACCAAATAAATATACATTAGAGAGTTACTAAATATTAAAAAAATTTATTTTGAAATCAAGGTATCATTCTATTTTTAAAATATTAAAAATAGATGACCCAATAACTACACAAATACACTTAGCTTGAAATGTGATGAGAATTTATTCCATTTTGAGCTCTGCTAGGGTTTCAAGCTCTTTTTGTTTCCAGTTTCTAGTTGTTTTTAATGTCCCTCCATAGGGATGTCTGTGGGGGACTCATCCCATGTCTCCCATAACCTCTCCCTGATACTACAGTTTCAAATCCTTTAGGGTTTTCCTTGGGCTCCCTAGAGGTTTCCTCCACCAGAAGGTGTCAGGGTCTACTTATTTTACCTTTGTTGATAAGTCTCTTCTTCTTTTACCTCTGCAGAGGTTCCAATTGGGTTTGGAGATTCCTTCTTTGGGGAGGAATATTCATCCTCCTTTGTGGATAAAGTGTTGGGCATTAGATCGTCTACTATGAAGACTATCATGGAAAATAAAGGATACACAAATGCTTGCAAGATTACTGGCATGACGGTTCAAGTACAAGATAAAATTTTGAAGGAGATAGTAAATGATTTGGAGTTATCTTTGGTAGGTAAGTGTTAGGATTAAGTAATACGTAGAGGGGAGGTGAATTAGTATTACAACATTTGAACTTAAACTTAATAAATTCCAACTTAATTAGAAAATTGCTGAAATGAAAAGAACATAAACATAAAACATACAACTCATAACACCATGAATTTGTTGTCAAGGAAACCCTAGCCAAGGGAAAACCCCAGTGGGGATGGTACCCACAAATATGTACTAAAAGTATTATGTTCCTGTTAGGAGACCTAGACTTGTTAGGATTTGATTATTACATTAGCACATTTCCTTGTTAGAGGAATACAAAAACCCTGTTAAAGGTATACTGAGCTCACTGCTCATACAATCAGAAATATGATTTTGTTACAATGATTTATCAGAAAATGAGCTATACAAGAATTTTTTATGCTTCGGTAGCTATATGTAGCTTGCATCACCATCTGTCTGATTCTGAGATCATAATGTATTCATCTGTTCACATCCATACATACCATACATATCCATACTTTTCTTCTCAAAAATATTTTCCTCTATATACATCATTATATATCCAGTCGACTTCTAATACATCACAAAATAGAGTTAACACTTATACAAAAAGTAAACACCAAGTCGACGATCATACACTATCAAAACATAGGCAATCCTCAATTCAAATCCCACATAGCATGTTTGGACTCCGCATTATACTCCCTCAATCATAGAAACCTTCCATTTATCCTGTATCACTATTACCCTATCTTTGCATGTCTTCAACATACTGTAACTTACTGTGATCGAAACCAAATCTTGGCATCACCATGTACTAAAAGTAGTATGTCCCTATTAGGAGTTGATTATTACATTAGTACATTTCCTTGTTAGAGGAATACAAAAAACCTATTAAAGGTATATTGAGCTCAATGCTCATACAATCAAAAATATGATTTTTCTACAATGATTTATCATAAATGAACAATACAAGCATCTATTATGCTTAGGTAGTTTCTAGTTGTAGCTTGCATCAACATGTATCTGATTTTGACATCACAATGCATTCATCTATCTGTATCCATACATTCCATCACATACCATACATATCCATACTTCTCTTCTCAAAAATCTTTTCCTATGTATACATCATTATATGTCGAGTCAGCTCCCAATACATCACAAAATAGAGTTAACACTTATACAAAAACTAAATACCAAGTCAGTGATCATACACTAGTAAAACATAGGTAATCCTCAATTCAAATCCAATATAGCATGTTTGGACTCCGCATTATACTCCCTCAATCATAGCAACCTTCCATCTGTCTTGTATCACTGTTACTTTATCTTCATGTGTCTTCAACATACTATAACTTATTGCAATCGACCCCAAATCACAAGAGATGTTAACTGAAAGTCATATACATCCCAAAATAGCTTCTCCTAATCTTGCATGTCTTCATTCACCATATACTGTGTTCACTGACCAAAACTATACTTCTATACTTTGTAATTCTTCTTTCTAGGCTTAGTCATTTTGCAAGCTATAACTCCAAAAATGTGTTTTTTACCAAGTGACCATCCATACCAGATGTTTTTCCATAGATGACAACCCTAAAGTGTTCCAGAACACTCCTGAATGAACCACTTGCCAACAATCTCTCTCTTTGGCATTGATGGAAATACTTAGCAAAAAATGACCAAGTGTCAATACCAAAAAGAATATATATTGCACTTCTATAACTCCATTACATATTACTATATCTCTTATCTATACATTTTTCATATCTCCTCTTCACCCAATTTGACATCAATGGAAAAAGTATACAAAAATGTAGAATAAAAAAATTGCTTGCCAAAAAGTTTAAACCATCTTTAGCACATCCTAGAAGGATCTTTCCAAGATCTTCACTTCCTTTGACCAAGTCTTTACCAGTATCTGACTCAGATGAATCAGGCCATTCAGTGCAAAAGAGGATGTCTCTGCTACCTTTAGCTTGGTAGGCATGTATCCAGTGAGGGTCTTCTCTATTTTCTCCATGTCTGAAAGGTGGATCTCAAGAATTGATAACTTATTTGTAATTAAACTATTCAGCATACTAAATCTTCCCACAAATCTCCCTTTCTCTGTATCCAAAACACTCAAATTGTCCAATATCCTAGACTCTTCTCTGTCTAACTCCAATAAGGTGTGTGAGGAGGTCTCAAAACTGTTCATCATCTTGTCCAAAGTCTTTCTATCCTTTGCTATTACATCCTCAATGTTCTTAAGATATCTGATAGGATATATACATTAACTGTATAAATTTTTGCCATGCAATACACAACCTTTTGCCTCAGATATGGTTTTTCTTAGTATGCCTAAGTCCCAAGAAATAGACTTGCATACTTCCTCCAACTTATTTACAAGGTACTTCTTCTATGCCTTTTCTTTAGCGGTCTTCTCTAAGGACACATAGTGAATGTCAAAGTCATCTAATACTTTGTTCAAGTTCTTTGCATTATCCTTTGATTGGAAAGAAAGAGGTATAGGTAGGAGTTTTTTGACAGTGTCAATTGCTTTTTCCATTACCCTTGACTTCTTCTCACGTTTCTCCTTGGATCTTTCCTTCTCTTTTACAAATGTGATATAGATAGCTTCATCAACTCATCCTCATCCATACTCTGAACATCAATGCTCAGAGTTCTATCTCCACTTGTCAACAAAAAAGATGAAGAAACAAATTCATGAGTTTCTTGTTTCACTTCAACTTTATTTACTACTTCCTTTGGTAATTCATCTTTTCTCACTTTCTTCTATTCTTTCTCTGTCATTGTTAGATCAATGCTTCCTCCATGAATATCAGTATTATTCTCAAAAGGATCATTAACATCCTACAAAGTGTCCAAAGACACAAACACACCAGAAACAAAGAAATTTGGTTGCTTTCCAGTACTAACAAATTAGCTATTGTCTTCATCTTTTGATGTATCAAGGGTTACATCAGCTATCCTTGATGACTCACCTTTTAGAATATTGGGCTTAGTAGCCTTGGGAGGTGAGGACTTATCAGGTTCAATTCCCTTCAAAACCTTAGCAATTGCCTTTTGTATTTCCTCAATAATTTCTTCATGCTTTCTATCCATTATCTTCACCAATCTTGTCTTGGTTCTCAACAAAGGTTTCAAAGTATTAAGTATCTTTTCCATTTCTTTGACAGAAACAACAGGTAACATATCTTCAACTACTTGTACTTTGATTTCTTCATCTTCTATTTGTGTTAATTCTTTCCTTATTTCTAATTTCTCATAAATTTCCTTTGGTATACTACCTTCAATTTATAACAAGTTCTACTTAAAAGCAAGCAAATGATTTATGACCATTTCCTCAATAAAAATTTTATCAAATGCATCATACCTCTCATAGTATCTATTCAATGGATAAGCTTTCCCTACTTAATTATGCTCTTCGCCAGTATCTTTATGTCATGCTTCCAGCGTTGTTTCACATCTGGGCTCTTCTCTTCAACTTTGTTCTCTTCGGATTTCTTCTCTTCTCCCTTCTTTTGTTCAACTTCAATCCTCTGTCTCTTAGGCAAAGAGTCCTATTTGGTGGATCTTATGTTCCTTCTAGGAAATTCCATGATTTTCTCTTACTTTGATGTTAGCTTTGGTTGTGTAGGTGTGATTTCTGGTACCTTAATCATAATAGGAGGTGGATTGATAACCATCTCAACTTCTAGAGGTGGAAGGGCTGTAGGAGAAATGTTTTCCAATCTAGAATCACTTTCTACCATCTTCTTTCTTACCTCTTTCATCAACTCCTTTGTTATACCAACCTTGGCTGCTAGATCATCTACCACATTTTCTAATTTTCTCTTCCTTGCAGCTCGAATTTGTTCTTCCCTTATCTTCATAGAATTCTCTTCATAGGTGCCCCATCTTTCTTCAAATGGATCAATTTATGAGGATATAATATGTTCTAATTTCATGGTCAATACCTTAGAGTTGACTTCATATCCCAAAGGAAAACACCACTTCATCCTCGGTTGCACTACCTCAAAGAAAACACAATCAATTTCAACCATGACATAGATTATATCCTTGTAATTTTTAACCAATGCCTCAGGGATCCTCATTCTTTACTTCATCTATATCTATAAGATTTTGATCATCTCAAATAATTCACCATCAACCCATCTACAGTTATGTATTCTATAGCTCTGTGTAATCTGAATTCTAGTGGGTTCACTATCCTTCCAAGCTCTAGGGTGCATACCAGAAAACAATGTATAATATGAATATACATTTGTATCAATAGAGACCCAAACCTAAATGCCTTTGAGTTTTTCTTCTTAATTTGCTTCACATTCTCCATTAATTGTTGTCAAAGTATTTCACAAAGGTTAAACTTAACATTTTCTTTCACCATTCTATATGCCATCATAATCACTCATGTAGATACCGAGTTAGGTCGGCTGATCTAATGTAGTTTATATCCAAGAATCATTAAAACCAATCTAACATCTTGCTGAAATATGTCATTAATGGTCATCTCTCTCTTATCCCATTGTGAATGTGTTAGGGTTTCCACCTGTTTCTTTTTTTTCTTCTTTGTGATAGGGATAACCCTAGAGTTATCCAAACCTATTATACTATGAATTAAGTCACTGCAAATCTTCACTAGTTGATCTCCAAGCCAAATGAACTGGTTGTGAACTCTTCTCAGAATGATCTTAATCCATTCCTCTTCGTAAGATTTGTAGAGTTCATTCATTTGCATTATACTAAGGTTCTCAAGATGTGCAAAATTGGCTTTCATCTTACCATCTTCTTCAATCATGTCCATATCTTTATAGATATCAAAGTCTCCCATAGACTCATACTTACAGTGAATGTAAGCCCTAATATCTTTAACATGTAGAACATCATAGGGTTTTTGTGAAAATGCACCTTCGGGATCATCTTTAGTTGATTTGAATGGATCTTTCTTGAATTTGTACCTAGGCCTTTCGGCTACATCAAAAATCAACGCAATATCCATAACCAAAGCTTCACAAATGATTTAAATACCTTTTATCTCTCGATTTGGTGAATTTCTGCTTCAATCAAATGCTCAACAACCTTTCTTATTTTCTTCTCTCAGCTCAAATCATTTTTCTCTGTAGGCTCTATTCTTTGAATGATGTTTAGAAAATTTATTTTGATTGACCTTATACTTCATTGTTTTAAGAAATGACATAGTTCCCAATAAACTCATCTCTGCACATAATTCAGTTGATTAACAATCTGGCGATCACAAGATGTAGATTGTAAAGCTACATGATCATAGATATATGTTCCATATCATTTCCACATACTCTCCCTAAGATCGCAAGATCTTACTCCTCATAATCAGGGACTAGATAGATTTATGATGTTTCCTTCCAATGCTCCCCCTAAGGTCATATTGCTTGGCCATCTAGGTTGATGTGGCAATGTTTGCATCAGGGAAAGACTCTATTGCATCTACTAACTTTCCCTGAACCATTTCCTCACTTTATTCCTTTACATTCCATACCTTACCACTATATACTGTTGGAAATGAGTTGAGTAACTGAGAGGGGAGGAGTGATTCAGTTACCACAAAAACTATTCCAAGTCCCTTAGATGTCTTAATCAAACTTATCACTCTGCTTAGTTAATAAAAGATATTCTGTTGTTAATCAGTTAACAAAGCAATCTTAAGATATTAAATGTGATTAACCTTTAGTGATTAAGTGCAAAAAAATAAAGCATATAGTGATTAACCTTTAGTGATTAAGTGACCAAGATTTAATGTGAAAACCCAATTTGGGAAAACCACAAATTGCAACTAGTTACTATTTTTCACTCTTCTAAAGTGAGACCTGTTAGGAGCGAGCCCTGTTAAAGGTTAAAAAACACACTATAAGGAGTGACCCTGTTACAAGATTTAATCACGTTGTTAGGAGTGGCCTTGTTAGAGGTCTTCCAACACTTCAATGTAGAAATTCCACCTTGTGAGAGGATTTATGAAAGACTGTTAAGTCTACTCTGTCAAGAGTTTTGGATCACTACTACAATTGTTAGAGAGTAACAATGAGTTGACCTGATTGAAGAAGCAACTATATTTGCACATTCAGATCTCTATTTTGGCTTTAACTGGATGCTCGCTAATCAAATATTATTTTGCATTTCGATCTAGATACTCTATCCTTAATTAGAATTCCTTCTTTCTTCGCCTTCACTCTTCATATAAAAAAATCTACTACACATTCAATCCAAACTTGACCATGTATATATATGATAACCCTTGTCAAGTCAGCTTGAATACCCTTCCAAATAAACAATAAAACTTAAGTCTATTGGCTGCAATTAACCAATTAAACATAAAGTGTAAACTGTTGTTAGTTGGATGACACTAAATGCATAACTCGATTAATACTGTAATCCTTCAATACCTAACCGTTACTCAACTGAAACCAAACATACTATATTTCTTGAGTGAACTCAGTTAATACAAAACTTCCTTCATCAACTGATAGATGTTGGTTAATACAACAAATCACTTGGGCTAATACTGGAGTATTCTTCAATGCACATAAGAGCTCAGCATACACTTACTGTGCTCCATTAGGTTTAGACATATGTGTAACATCACTACATTTTTGTAACATCAATGATAATACACAATTGAATAATTGTCTTCAACAATCTCCCTCTTTGGCATTGATGGCAACACAACATGTCATTATACAAAGAATTTTAGAGAAACAAAAACCAAAAAAATTAATGTCCTTAGCTTCATTATGATTCTCATCCAGAAAAACTCCCCCTATATTCACAATCACTGAAATAATAATTTCTCCCTCTTACATCAATCTTTGCTTTTGATAAAATTTATCCTTCTAACATACTTATTTCTTTGGCATGACATCAATAATCTCTCCCTCTTTGACATCCAATGCCAAACACTCCATCCAATGAAGTTGTAATGTACCTGATGTACTGATTCATATGCAATAAGAGCGGATACCAATTGTTGGAAATGAGTTGAGTAATTGAGAGGGGAAACATCATAAATCCATACCTTACCACTATTTACATCTTCTAATTTTCTGAAATGGTTGTCAAAATCATCCATGTATTCTGCAAGACTCTTGCTAGTATCACCAACATTCTTCTTTATAACAATAGGCGGTGGTCCTCTTCTGGTCTCAGTTCCATTGTACCTACAAAACTTTTCTATATGTCTTGGATTGTTACATTTGTATCATGTAGGAGATGATCTATTCTGACTAACTTGCAACTTACAATACTTTGTGATGTGCCCAAATTTATTTCATTTGTAACATGTAATCTTTGTTGTTGTTTCTTCTCTAATATAATATTGTTTGTTTCTTAATTGATCAGGCTTACTGCAATATGTATTTTTGTGCCCATATGTAGAACAATTAAAACAATATCCAGTAAAGGGTTTGTCAGGAGCTTTACCTCTACAATCTCTCTTCATATGTTCAATATTGTTACATCCAAAACATCTACCTCTAAAAGGTTTGAACTGCTTTCTAGGCTCTTTATGATTAGATCTTTCTTCAAAAATCTTCAACTCTAAATTTTCTTCCTAAGCCTTTGAAATTTCAGCTTCATTGAATCCTACTCCAATCATGTCTCCTTTAGGTTTCTATCTATTTGTTTTCTCATCAATATTCTCACTACTTGTTTGAAGTTTTTCAACATGTTTCATTGCCTCAATAAGTTCTCCCTTTATGATTTGATTATATTTCTCTAATTCTAGATATTTGTTCTTGTAGTCATCAAGTTCAATCTGCATTTGTCCCATCTGAATATTTGCATCTTTTAAGGTTTCTTCAATTTTATTTCTATCATCCTTTTCCTATTAAATCTCTTTATCCATCTAAACTTGAAGGGAAGTAGTTTCATGATCAAGCTTCAAAACATCTTTCTCTTGTTCAAGTTGTTTTATCTAATCTAAAGTATCATTGTCAGAATCCTCTTTTATCTTATCCATAAGATCTTGTCTCTGACTCCTTGATAGTTCAAGTTGTAGCTTAAGTTTCTTGATGGAACCTTCTGCTCCTCTCAATTTGAATTTCAAGTTACCATTCTCAGCTTTAGCCTTATCAAGGTCTTCAAGTGTTGCTTCAAATTTTTCTTCCAAACTTTTAGAATCTATCTTGATCTCCCGTAAGTTGTTAGACTTTCTCTCCAAGGGCCAATATCTAGGATACCAATTGTTAGGATTAAGAAATACTGGGGGGGGGGTGGTGAATCAGTATTACAAAACTTGGAAATTAAACTTAATAAATTCCAACTTAACCAGATAATTGCTTAAATGAAAAGAACAAAAACATAAAACACACAACTCATAACATCATGAATTTATTGTCGAGGAAACCCTAGCCAAGAGAAAACCCCGGTGGGGATAGTGCCCACAAATATGTACTAAAAGTATTATGTCCTTGTTAGGAGACCTAGCCCTATTAGGAGTTTCTTATTATATTAGCACATTTCCTTGTTACAGGAATACAAAAACCTTATTAAAGGTATACTGAGCTCACTGCTCATACAATTAGAAATATGATTATGTTATGATGATTTATCATAAATGAACAATACAAGCATGTGTTATGCTTAGGTAGTTCCTAGTTGTAACTCGCATCGCCATCTGTCTGATTCTGACATCACAATGCATTCATTTGTTCACATCCATATATTCCATCACATAACATACATATCCATACTTCACTTCTCAAAACTCTTTTCCTATATATACATCATAATATGTCTAGTCGTATTCCAATACATCACAAAAATAGAGTTAACACTTATACAAAAAGTAAATACCAAGTCATAAATCATACACTATCAAAAAATAGGAAATCCTCAATCCAAAACCAACATAGCAAATTTGGAATCTGCATTATACTCCCTCAATCATCGCAACTTTTCATCCATCCTATATCACTCTTACTTTGTCTTCACATGTCTTCAACATACTGTAACTTATTGCGATTGACACCAAATCACAAGCGATGTTAACTTAAAGTCTGATACATCCCAAAATAGCTTCTCCTAAGCTCGCATGTCTTCATTCATCATATAGTGTGTCCATTGACCAAAACTATACTTCTATACTCTGTTTCTTCTTTTTGGACTTAGTCATTTTGCAAGCTATAACTCCAAAAATGTGTTTTACACCAAGTGATCATCCATGCCATATGTGTTTCAATAAATTAAAACCATAAAGTGTTCTAGAACACTCCCGAATGAATCAATTTCCAATAGTAAGTTCCTATTTTTTAGGCCTTCTACTGATCAACTTTGAAAGTGGGTTGCTGCCCACTAGAGTTTAAAGGGGAGTGTGAAAATTAATAGTATGGATGATAGTATGTTTTTGTTTAGCTTTGTGAATAAAGAAGACTTACTTTATTTCGTAACTAATAACCCTTGGACATACTGGAGTAATAAAAAAATATCTTATCCCTTTGAAAATGAAAACCTAGACTAGATCCTCAAAGTGATCTGGGTGCCCTGGCCCCTACTTGGGTGCATCTTCCTAGCCTTCCCCTTGAGTTATAGAACACTAAAAATTTTATACGTATTTTTGAATCCTTTAGATCTCTCATAGCGATGGATCAGGTCACTCAGCATAGATCCCTCCATTTATTTTATATAATATGTATTAATGCGGAGGTGAATACAGTTTTACCCACTCACATAATGCTCCAATCAAACCATGGTTCACATGATCAACACTTGGAATACAAGAATGCCACAATGTTTACCCAGGTCTATAAGAAGCATGGAAATCTGATTAATGTCTATAGATTTCAAAAGAACATGAACAAACAACCTAATAAATAGGGTGAATCTTTACTATCTGCAAATGTCTCCCCTCCCTCTAATTAGGCTGAGTTGGAATCTCTTAAACCTAATATGTTCAACTTTAGGTATCAGAGTGCATCTACCCCTGGCACTCCTAGTCCTAATATTCTCCACAATGGCTAGGATATTTTTGTTGTTGTTATCCAACCCAATTCCTTGAACTCTGATAAGGAGAAAACTAGTGAGAATGAAGAGAACAATAGGGATAAAGTTGTTATGGATGTTGGGTGTATGGAAAGGTCTACCCCTGTCCTCCACACTACTCAAGAGGAATTTTTGGATAAAATAGTAGTCCAAATAAATATATCAAAAACTGATGAAGTGCTACAAATGAATGACCTAAACCAGGTGCCCTAGAAGGTCATTTTCCAGAAGCTTCAACCCGAGATGAATGTGTCTGGAGTTTTAACCTTTAAAAATGAATCCCAAAAAAATAAATAGAATAATGACCCTGTTGTGACTCCTAATTCAACTAGTGGTTTATCTGGTCCTCCAATCTTAAAGGGTGGATTTCATTATTAAATGAGGATGATGGTATTGAATTTGACTGGAATATGGGAGAAGGGAAAGGTAAAAGAAAGAAAAATCTATATGGAAATAAATCTAAATAAGGCATGCCACCATAAGAAGAAAGTAGAGAAAGAGAGATAGCCAAGGAGGTAGTGTTGGAATAGTCCCAAGTGATAACTAAGGGGGGGGTGAATTAGTTATCAGCTACCTTAATTCTTTTCTTTACTTAGACATCAATTAACATAAAGCAAATGCACATTCAGATAACACAATAGAGAACACAACAATTTTGGTTACAAGGAAACCAAATAGGTAAAAACCCCGGTGGGAATTAGCACCCACAGAGAACTATACTTGAGTATAATTATCTCTGTTAAGAGATCTTGCAACCCTATTAGGAGTTGTTCTTTACAATGCAATAAGTATAGAGACCTGGTTAAAGGTCGGACCCTATTAGGATTCTTTTACAAGTAACCCTGTTAGGGGTGAGGACTCACTATCCAAAAGCTCACTACTAAAATGATGAAGGCTACAACCTTTAGTATAATAGATATACACTATATCTAATAGATGAACTGTTTGAGTAGACCTACTGTCTTGATCAGTTCTAGTGTATTGTATACTTCCACTTCTTCTTCACATAGATCTTTTCTTGATGAATGAAATGTCTCTACTGTCCCAAAATAATGGACATTTTGTTCTGTACTTTCTCTATCTTTATTCTTCTCATTCACACTTGGTGTTCATCAAATGAACTAATATAATTATCTTCTCCAAAGGATTTGATCTTTGTTGGCTCTATGATTCCATTCAATACTTCTTTATTCAGCCACATAAACCATGCAACCTAATTAGAAACACGCAACTCAGACTGAATAGATGTGATGCTTCACAAAGTTGGCTCCACCAAATTAACTCCAACTTCATGATTCTGATAGAACATGTTTGGCACCTCTAGATAATTAGCTTTAACTCATAACTAAACATGAATAAAAACATGCATATCCCAAATATATGCGCAACTCAAGAAATAATGTAATTATTTCAGCTCTTCATAGATAGTCTTCAGACTCTATAACTATCATAACTAATTAGCATAACTCAACTGAAACTTCATATCTGACTTGGCATAAATACACATAGCATCTAGAACATGTATACACCATGGAAATGAATACACATAGCTCCAGAACATTTGTACTAATAATTGCATATAGAACACTACTGTATATTATATGTTGTCATCAATGACAAACATAAAATCAATTATTTGTACAGAAGCAAATCTCTAACAATCTCTCCCTTTGAAATTGATGGCAACATATGATGTTATAAACTCAAAGTGTCTTCCTTCTTTTTACAATCTTCTCAATATCCTCATCAAAAGTTCCTCTTCACTACTGCTACTATGTATACTCCCCCAGAGTATATGCTCCCCCTTACTAATACTCCCCCTTTGACATCAATGACAAAGGGTGTTAAACACCATTAAGCATAGGTACTACTCCAGAAGTAAAGTAGTCAACCATTCATCAGTAACCAAGGACTGATGTTCTTGCTGCAAATTCTAACTAGACTTAGGAAAGGGAATTACTCCCAACTTCTCCTTGAGATACTCAAAAGTATCTTTTGATAATGGCTTTGTAAAAATATCTTCTAATTGTTCTCTAGTGCTCACATAATCTAAATTTACTTCTTTGTCTGCAACTTTTTCTCTTAAAAAATGGTATTTGATCTTAATGTGTTTTGTCTTTGCATGCATCACAGGGTTCTTTGACATGTTGATAGTACTAGTGTTGTCACAGTGAATAACAATAGGATAATCAATCTGAATACCAAAGTCTTTTATCATCTATTTGATCCAAACCATTGTTGAACAATTCAATGTTGCTGCAACATACTCAGCTTCTGTTGTTGACTAAGAGATACAATTCTTCTTTTTACTTGTCCAAGTGACCAATCTGTCTCCAAGAAATATTGCTCCTCCTGATGTACTCTTTCTGTCATCAACACAACCTGCCCAATTTGCATCTGTATGCACATGAAGTTGTGTATTCTTTGAGTTAGGATACCATAAACCATAGTCGATAGTCCCTTTTAAGTATCTGAATATTATTTTTATTTCCATTAGGTGATTCAGCTTGGGTTCAGCTGTAAATCTTCCAACAATGCCAACTGCATTAGAAATACCAGGTCTAGATTGAGTAAGATATATGAGTTTTCCAATAATAAACTTGTATAGGGTCTTGTCAACTGCTGTGTAATCATCATCTTTAGAAATATTTCTTCCTGTTATCATGGGGGTGCTTACTGGTTTGCAATCTTTCATCTTGAAAGTCTTTAATATCTCCTTCACATAATTAGACTGATTTATGAATATGCCTTTGTCTGTTTGTTTTACATTCAATCCAAGAAAATATTTGATACGTCCAATTATGCTAATTTAAAAATCACTTTTCATTTCTTTGGAAAATTATGCACTAAGTTTGTCATTACCTACAAAGATGATGTCATAAAAAAAAATAGCAATGAGTAGTAATCCTTCATCTGTCTCTCTTTTGAATAAATTGCAGTCTGCTACTCCTTTTTCTAAATCCTATCATTGTTAAGTAACCATCAAGTCTCTCATACCAAGCTCTTGGGGCCTGTTTAATTCCATAACGTGCGTTCTTTAATCTACTTCCATGTCTGGTTTGTCTGAAAGATTGAATCCTTCAGGCTGCTCTATGTAGACTTCTTCCTTCAAGCCACCGTTCAAAAAATCTGACTTGACATCCATTTGATATAATTTTAAGTTCTTGAATGTTGCATATGCTAAAAACAACTTGATAGCTTCCAGTCTGCTCACAGGAGAAAATGTATTAGTGTAGTCTATTCCTTCTCTCTGCACATATACTTTACATACTAATCATGCTTTGTTCCTTACCACTGTGCCTTCTTCATTCATTTTGTTCCTAAATATCCACTTTGTTCCAATCACGTTCTTGTCATGAGGTCTAGGGACTAGTTCCCATGTTTCATTCTTGATTATTTGATCTAATTCTTCTTTCATAGCACTTTTCCAATTTGAATCTTTGCACGCATCTTCAACACTTAAGGGTTTAATTTGAGAAAGTAGGCATACCTCTTCATCAGTGATTGAACCTTTTTCTCTGGATCTTGTGAAGAATTTAGCGCTCTGATCTCCAATGATGTCATCCTTAGAGTGGTATTTGGATATGTATTTTGATTTCTTAGGAGTGATACTTTCATCTGTAATATGTGATTCTTCTTCACTTGGTTCAGGATTGTTACATGAAACATCAATACAGTCAAACATTTCTTCAATAACTATGTCCTTATTGATAGGTCTAGGCTCATCTTCAATCATAGGAGCACATTCATAATATCTCTCTTGAATCATAAACTTCTCATCAATCTTCACATGAGTGCTTTCAATGATCTTCTTTAATCTTAGATTAAAACATCTATAGGCTTTGCTTTTAGTAGAGTAACCAAGAAAAATACCTTCGTTTCTTCTAGCATCAAAATTGTCAATGCTATCATCTCTCTTGATGTAGCACTTGCTTCCAAAGATGCTAGAGTATTTTATAGTAGGTACATTACCAAACCAAAGTTCATAGGGTGTCTTGTCTGCGCCTGGCCTCAATTGCATTCTATTGATAGTATAGACTGTTGTATTGACTGCATCTCTCCAATAGGTATGAGCAACCTTTCCTTCAATCATGATAGTGCATGTTGTGTGAAGTATTATTTGTTAGGATGAATTTAGAATAACTGAGAGGGGGGTGAATCAGTTATCCTTAGGTCTAGATGTGCCCATATAAAACTTTAAATCAACTTCAACAACTCAGATCTTCCCGACACTAATAAACAACAAAAGTGTGTAGTTTACTGTACTAATGAAATAAGCTTGCAGATATTTAATAGTAAAACACAACAATAACATTCACACATTTTGACACCATGATTTAACGTGGAAACACAATATGGAAAAAACCACCAGTAACATGCTACCAAAATTTTACTCTTCTAAAGTAATGCCCTATGAGGAGCCAACCCTGTTAAAGGTTACAAAACACACTGTCAAATGTGACCTGGTTAAAGGATTTAATCACCCTGTCAGGAGTGGCCTTGTTAGAGGACTTAGAACATTCCAATCTGAAT
>MU223089.1:753680-768708 GCA_018584345.1 Thuja plicata
TGTGATAAATATCACATCATCTTTCTTCTTGGGATCATTGTCGGAGTCATAGTGAGTGATATCTTGGACAATGTCATCCATGCCTATATTCAAGTTACTAGGCTCATCATCACTCTCCTGATTGTCCAGAGCGATATGCTGAGGACTTGCATTATCTAACTCCTCCTCTCTGTGAGGTGTGTTTGTGAGAAGTAATTGCTTCTCAACACTTGTTGATTCTGCCGGTGGAACTAGGAGATGTCTCCATTTGGTCTCTATCATCGAATCCAGTTCTATAAACTTGCTCTCTAGTACTTCCTTATTTTGGGTACAAATTTACTTGAGGGTTTCTTTAGTAATTCTTGTATTTCTTCAAACTTGGATTCAGGAGGCATCAATCTTACAAGAATTATTTCTCTTGCTTCTCTTTCCATTTGTAAGGAATATGACCATTGTTGGTATATCTTTTTGCCTAGCTCCTCAGGTATTTGAATTACAAATTTAGTAGGGGCATACTTGTTTTTTATCATTGATTTGATGACTTCATCCTTTATCTTATTCTGATCATCTGGATTCAGTGTATCCCACTGCCTGATCTTTTTATCAATCATTGTACCATGGGTAGCAACTACTTTGGCATCTTAATCTACCATTTGGTTTCTAAAGTTCTTTTTAACTACATCTGGTTCATCATCTTTGGTGTCATCTAAGTCAGCCTATGTCCTGACAAACCTTTTTCTTTTCTTTGGTGGTGTGTATTTGGTAGGTTGTTGTCTTGCTCTTTTTTCTGGTTGCTTCCTTATATAGGTCCTTACTTGACCTTTCTTGAGTGGTGTTGTATCTGTTGCAGTAGTCTGACTTCTTGTCCTTTGTTTCTTAGTAGGAGGTGGAGATGGAGGTGCATCAGATTCAGTGGCATTTGTATCTGATTCCTTTTCCTTTAGTGTTTTTCCGATGGTACCTTGTTCATCAGTTTACTCTTGTTGATCTTGTTCTTCCTCCTCTATGACCAATAGAATCTTCTTGAGATTCTTTATCATTTTATCTTTCTTGTTTAAGGTCTTTTTTACTTGTAGGCCATGTTTTATCTTAGATTTGGCCTCTTCATATGTACCAAACCTTGGTTGTTTCTTATCAATGGGCTCATTGAGTAGTGCCTCAATTGCACTAGTAGCTAGATCAATATTGATCTCATAGTCTAATGATGATAACCAAGTTGTTCTTGGTACAACTGGTTTGATGTGTGTGAAGTCTATATCTGCCATGAAACATATTTCATCCCTGTGTTTCTCAACTAGTTGCTCAGGAATCCTAGTTCTTTCCATCATCTTTTCCTTGAACTCAAGGAAGTATGCAGATATTATAGACTCAAAATTGTCTTGTAGTGACTTAATCAGTTCACTAATTTGTAGGGTTACCGGTTTGGTAGAGTCCCATACAACTTTTCCTACTAAAGGAAAATATTCTGGAAAATAGAAAAATGTACACCTAATAAGTGAACCAAACTTACATGTGTTTCTCTTTGCAGATCTGATCTTGATCATATTCTCATCAAGTTGTTTCAGTAGGATCTCACATAGGTCCATTTGAATTCCTTTAGTTACAATCTTGTAAGTTGTGGTTACTGCTGTTGTAGAAATGTTGTTCAGTCTGCTACCCTGGAAGATTTTGTAACCAATAACACATGCACCAAATTTCAATTCATTGTCGGTGATTGTGTTAACCTTGAGACCTCTGTTGTCTCCTTCTACATTAGTAAGTTTTGTAACTTCTTTCATGGATGGATGTTTGTATGCCCTAGGTTTGTCAGTTATCAGATAACTAGTGACAGCATAAAGAACATCCCTTTTTATTTTCTTGGGTTGGTCTAGCCATAGTTTGTTGTCATGCATCCTTCTCAAGACTATCATGATCCACTCTGTCTTGAATTCCCTCAGGAAATGTAGGGCATTAGTTAACCCTTTGACCTCCAAGTGTTTATGCTCTTCTTTTAGTTTTACTTCGGCATCACATAGCTTCTTATAAGGTTCATCCATTTCCAAATCACCTATCTCTACAATCTTGCAATGAGTGTAAGACCTAATGTCTTCTATGATCAAAACCCTAGGTGGGATTTTTAAAAATGCGTCAGCTTCATCAGGTTTCAATGCAATCTCTTGATAGATTTTGTATTTAGGTTCTACACATGTGTTATTCTTGATCAGTTTCACCATATTCTTCTTTTCATTCTTTAACTTAGCATTTCTTGAAGTGGTTGCCATTGTTTTTCAATATTTTAGGGTTTTCCTCAAAATTAGGGCTTTCTCAACAAAACAATGACAGAGATCTTTCAGTTCCCTTGTTACTTACTTGAATTTGTAAATGTGATGAAGAATCTGTTCCATGTGTGCTAAATCAATTTGTAGACACTTCTGCTTTCTTCTTTTGAATCGCTTTGATGTCGCTCTATTTTTCTCTTCAAATCACGGGTGAAAAATGAAGTTGTCCCGTTATTTATTTATAGACTTTTTTACCTAAGTCTTTGCAATAAATATTCACCAACTCGTCGGGATGTGAATATGGGTTTCATCAGGAGTATATTTCAAATCATCATCGGTGTAGACATGATGCTTATGGCCGTTGTCAACCACTTTGATTTTACCGATGGATATCGGTATTCTGTCATGACGACTTCTAAATTTTGTTACCTTGCCGACGGTCGTTGGGATACATTGGTAGTTTACCACTTTTTACTAGTTGACCAATAATTTTTGATAAGTGTGAACAACTCATTATTGTGTTCACCGATGATTTTTGGTAAGTGTTTACTGACAGTGTTGTATTCTTAGATTGGTAACAAGTAAAGTAATATGCATCTTTGATTTATGAAGATTTTGACTATATATCATTCTATATAATGGAACTAATGAAAAATATAACTTGGTATAGTGCAGTTCCATACTTACTTGTTCAGCTCAAGTTGGGTTGGTGGTGTCACCGGATCCATTGGATGGGGTGTCACCATTTTCATTGCTTGGTCCAGCTTCATCATTGCTTCAAGCTTTTATCCACATTTTGTCTCTTACCCTCTGGATATTTGCAATGGTGTTACCATTGGGATGTGTGCTTGTGTCCATCAATCTGTCTTTGCAATCTTTCTTGAGATGACCAACTTTATGACAGTGTAGGCATGCCATTCCAGGGTTTGACCAACCTCTAGACCTTTTGGTCCATGCTCTCATGCAGTTTGCAGCAATGTGACCATATCTACAACATGTTGTATATTTTGTCCAGGTGTTGTAATCCCATACATATTGATTACCGATTCTCTTTGGTTGATAAGGGGCTTCTTTACCTTTTGGCTTCCATGCTTGTCTTTTCTTTTTCTAGTATTCTTCATATGTGTGCCCATTCATCTTGCATGTAGGATAGTATTTTTCCATGTAGGTTTCCTTCTTTATCTTTTCTATCTTGATTTTGTATTCATAATCATTATGTCCTTTCTTGTTACATTTATAACAGAATCCTATGAATGAAGATGTAGATTTAGATTTAGGAGTACCTTTCATTTTACCAATGCATGCATTTAATGTGTGCCCTTGCTTTCCACGATGCTTGCAAGTTGGCTTTCTTGGTCTTGGATTTTGGTAGACATTCTTTGGTCTTGATGTTTCTCCTTTTTCTGTAAAGCCTATATCGCTGTTGTTGATGACTCTTCATTGTCCTTCAAGAAAGTCATCCATTCTTTTATTTCTTTCATCAGCCTTCCTGATAATCTCATTATGTTGTTTCTAAATTCTAACCTCATGCTTCAACTTTTCATTTTCTTCTCTCAGTTCACCGATAATCTGTATTCTCTCAATGAGTTCCACATTTATTCTGTTTGCTTCTTGACTCACAAGGATAATCTGATTTGTGAGATCATGGTGATGCTCAGCATGTCTTTGAATTTCCATTTATTTTTCTTGTAGTTTCTCTCTGATCTTCCTTCTATCATCAATAGCAAGTGTTCTTTATGTTTCAACTTGTTTATCAAAACTCATCACATCAATCATTCTTACCATCTGGGTCTCTTGAATGATTTGTAGCATCTTTATTTTCTCTATCAGATGTTGATTGATCTCCTTTAGATTTGTGATGTTCTCTTCTGATGTATCTGATACTTTACTTGCATTTGATCTTGAAGAATTAAGGAAATCTAGAATATCTTCTTCCTGATAGTCTACTTCATTGTTCCTGGTAGCCATACCTTTTCTTTTAGCCAGCAACTCTCTCATATTGATTCTTGCTTCTTTATACTATTCATAGAACATTTGTATCTCAAGATTTTTGTTCTCAATATTCTTATCAAGTTTATACTTCTCCATTGTTAGATCTTTGCTCTTAAGATTTTAATCTTTTCAAGAAGATACTTAACTCTGATACCAATTTTTGGACTTAATGGGAAGTAGTACTGAGAGGGGAGGGGTGAATCAGTACCTCTAAAACTTTTAACACTTTACCCAATTTATCATTAGTGATCATTCAATTCTGATTTGCCAACCATTAATGTTATTCTTTCTTATGTAGACATTGTTTGTTAACAATCTTTACAATCATCCATAGAAACATTTATGAAATTAAAAAACACATAACACAAGATATGATATCACAGAAAAATCTTGTTAGGAAGTAAAAACTATGGTGGGGATGGCACCCACAAAACTTCACTATCTGCAGAATGGAAGGGAGCCAGTTAAGGCTTAAAATTTGATCACTTCTGATGATCTACCCTATTAAGAGTATTAAGGTGGAGACTTGTTAAGATCTACTCTATTAAGAGCTTTAGCAACACTGATTTAAGTGTGCACTCAGTTATGATATTTACAATAGGATGGTTAAGCCCACCTTTCTTGAAAGGATTTCATTAGTGTACTGCACTTGTTAGAATGAGTACAAATGTTGACCTGACTATATGCAATCTAATATTTCTGATTTACAGATCCATTAAATCTTTTACAATTACAATATCACCTTAAGTGATTGATGAAAACCTTTTCTCTTCTTGTCGGTAGCCTCTGTTCTGTTCTTGAAAATTGAATTGATTATGTTTGTGTTCTTCTGCATGAATTCTCTATCTGGTCTTTAGTTGCTCTCTGTGGCTACTTTCTTCATTGAACAATAACTGTTCTTAATGGATCGAGCACCTATTTATACAAGTTATTTGACCTATCTTGGAATTCATGATTTACAATGTTAACTCTTAGATCCAAGGTTTACAAATTGACCTTGATCTTTAGTTTGCATGTTTTAAAATAGTAAAACAAATTAAAACAATAAAGATTACATTACTTCCTCCACACATAATGGATTAAAAATAAAATCAAGAAGTTATAAATACAACTTCAGTGATTTATTTGACGTGGAAATTTAGATCCACTTTTTGCAGGATGCAACTAACTATCAATTCTTGGCTGTCGGTTTGAACTTGCAGTCTGTCGGCGTTCCTTGTTTGAACTATTCATCGGGTTCCTTGTATCTTTCAGGTTCCTCTTTTTGTTGTTCGTTGCATAGAAATATTGATACTTCATCGGGTATCCTTATCTTTTTGTCATTGGGTAACACTTTGACAGTGTTCGTCAAGTAACCTTATTGTTGGATAGTGTTGTGCCCTATCTATCCATTTAGACTAAACCGATGGTGCAGATCATGTTTTTCTCTAAGTATACTAATGGAAAAATATAATTCCTTCACCAAAAAATAGTGAGCATAGCGCCACAGAGCAGAAAGTGTGGATCACAAAGAATTGAATTGATATATTGATCAGAGAGGTAATGTACTTAAATAGATCTAAAAATCTGCAATTCAAGTTGCACTAGAAACATGTCATTTTGTTTCATTTTAACCATTGAATCATCAAGTCTCTTAATAGAGTAGGACTTAACAGTCTTCTATATATTGAGGTACATCCCAAGGAGTTCCAAAAAGGTTGATTCATGAAAGTAGCACTAGATTTTCCTAAATCCTATTGACAGTCTAAGAAAGAGGCTGATTCAAGGATGGTAGCAAACTGAGTTACCTAATACTAAGTGACAACCTATATGTATAAAATCCTCTAACAAGGTCACACCTAACAGTGTGTTTGTAACCCTTAACAGGGTTGGATCTTAATAGGGCTCACTTCAAAAGAGTGAAAATTTGGGGTGCCGGTCCCAGTGGTTTTTTCCCTCAAAAGGGTTTCCACGTTAAAATCCAAGTGTTATGTGTGTATGGTTTATTACTTTATTGTTTTACATTTTACATATGCATTTCTAGATATATCAGTATACTCTACTTATTTATTGTATTTGGTAAATAGTTATACTGCATATCGATAATCAAAGAAAATAAGGATAGACAAGGAAAACTGACAAACAGTTAATCATTATAAGTATTTCATGGCATGCATCTTGTACGGACTTAATAATCTAAGGTTATTTGATTGGTGGTTAGTGATTAAAGGATAAATTTTTGAGGCCACTGATTCACCCCCCTCTCTCAGTTATTACCAAAAATTGGTATTAGAGCTTGTGTGCTTAGAAGGAAGGTTTCAAGACCTAAGTCAAAGATCACAAGATGAACAGATGAGATGAGCCCAAGTTGAACAAAGATAATTTTGCTTCATGGAAAAGAAGAATAAGACTCCACCTATCAGGTATTGGTAATGATGTTACTCAATTCCTTGAAACTAAATATGTGTTGCCCACAGGAGCACCAATAGTTGAACAAATGAGAGAGAAGCATGAACATAATGACATGATGATAGAGCTTGCTTCCTCACTCTCCAATGCTAAATTTCAAGATGTCAAAGAATACAAAACTACAAAGTAGATGTGGGACAAATTGAAGCTTGTACATGGTGGTGAAAAAAATGTTTTGAGAGCCAAGGTAGAAAGCTTTAGAGGAAATTTTGATGATCTCAAAATGAAAGAAGGAGAAAACATCACTTAGTACAGCACAAGAATTAAAGAGGTGTTCAATGCTATTCGAGGAGTTGGAGGTATACTATAGGAAGATACAATGGTAAGTAAAATCCTAAGAACCTTACTTCCTACCTATGTTATTAGAGTATCTTCCATTCAAGAAATGAGAGCAGTAGCAAATAGCAATGTTACTCTAGACAGTTTAATTTGAAGACTGATTTCATTTGAAATGAATAACTTTGATAATAGTGTCTTACCAAACATAGAGTCTGCATTCAAAACTTCTATGAGAATAAGTAAATCAAGTCATAGAGACACTATAAGAAGAGATAGTGATAGTGAAAATGAAGAAGGCGATCTTGATGAAATTGAAGCACTTATGGCCAGAAGAATGCAGAGAGGCAAAGGTAAATTACCACTCATTTTTTTTAATTGCAAAGAGATTGGACACTTTGCTTCAAGATGTACTAACAAAAGAAAAGATGATAGAAGTAATAATAGATATTTTGAGAAAAGGTCTGACAAAGGTGATTACAAAAGCTACCAACAATCAAAAAGAAGAGATACCCAAGACTACAAGGACAAAGGAAAGAAGGTTAGCTACCTAGAAAAATTCAAGGATGGTGATACTAACACCGAATCTTATGAAGATATTGAGATGGTGTTTGTGGGTGTAAAGGATGATTCAGATGATGATGAAGAAAGGTATGTAGAAACAACTCTCATATCTAAAATTAGTAAAAATGATGTTTGGATCATACATAGTGACTGCACTCATCATATGACCGGTGATAAGAAAAAGTTTGAAACTTTTGAATACTACAAAGGTGGATCAGTAAGAATGGGAAATGACACACCTTTTCCAGTTGAAGGTAGAGGAAAAATAATGTTGAATAACCAAATAAAGTGTGAGAATGCTTATTGGGTAAATGGATTGAATTATAATCTATTGAGTGTTTCTCAGTTGAATAATTTAGGTCACAAAGTAGCATTTGAAAATAAGAAGGCAAAGATCTTCAACAAATCTGGAAATCTAATTGGAATCGGTGAGCAGACAAAAGCTAACTTATTCTATCTGAATGATATTGACTCCACTTGTTTGATTATGACGAACGAGGACATATGGTTGTGGCACAAAAGATTGTGTCATGTGAATTTTGACAACATGATTAAAATTAGCAAAAAGAGAAATGTCAGAGGCTTACCGAAAATGACCAAGCATGACAACATCATGTGTAAAAACTGTCAAAAAGGTAAAATGACAAAGTCTAGTTTCAAAAGGAAAATTCATACATCTGATGCAATTCTAGAATTAGTCCATACTGATTTATGTGGACCTATGAGGACAGAGAGTTATTATGGAGATAGATATTTTATTCTCTTTGTTGATGATTACTATAGAATGATGACAGTCATGTTTCTAAAAGATAAATTTGAAGCATTCAAAATGTTTAAATGGTATAAGGATTTGGTAGAGAAAAAACTGGTAAGGATCTAAAATGTTTGAGATCAGATAGAGGAGGTGAGTTTATATCAGATGAATTCACTAACTTTTGTAATGAGCATGGTATAAAAAGATAGGTTTCTGCACAAAGAACACCATAGAAAAATAGATTTGCTAAAAGAAGGAACATATCAATAGTTGACTATGCTAGAACACTGATGATAGAAAAAGGAATCACCCAAATATTCTAGAGAGAAGCTGTCAGCACTGCTATTTACATGCTAAACAGAGTACAACTGGATACACACCCAATGTGAGTTATTTCAAAAAATTTGGCAGTCAATGTTATATCTTAAAAGATGATAGAAATAGAAAACTTGACTCCAAGAGTGATGAAGGAATTTTTGTAGGGTATTCTACCAAGAGCAAGGTTGATAAATGTCTAAACAAAGCCTCTAACAAAATTATTGAAAGTGCAAATGTAAAGATAGATGAATTTGTAGAGAAGAATGAACAAGAAAGCACTAAAGAACCAGAGGCCTACAATAAGTTTACTTACAACGAGGAACCTGGCACTCTACCCTACCAACAATGTAGAGAACCTGAGCTACAAATCACTACTCCAGGGACCAGAACAATAGGCTGCGAATATCGACGGTCATGATAATGATCAAGAAAATATGCAAGGTGATGAAGAACATAATGAAGATCAAAATAATGATCAAGATAATAGACAAAGGATTGTACCTATACTTTCAAGATATGTAAGGAAGAACCATCTAGAGGTCCAGATCATAGGAGATAAGAAAGTTGGTACAAGAACAAGAAGCAAGTCTTTAAACTCAAGTTGCTTAATTTGTGAGTTTGAGCCAAAATCCGTCAATAATGCACTAGATAATAAGGAATGGATAAGTTCTATGAATGATGAGATTGAGAAAATTGAGAAGAAAAAAACATGGTCACTTGTGCCAAGGCTAGATGACAAGAATTTCATCAGTACAAAATGGATATTCAAGAATAAGCTGAATGAGAATGGAGAAGTCACAAGGAACAAAGAAACACTAGTATACAAAGGGTATGCACAAGAGGAAGGTATAGGCTATGGAGAGACCTTTGCACCCATTGCTAGGCTAGAAGGAGTGAGAATACTACTTTCTTATGCTGCATACAAAGGATTCAAAGTATATCAAATGGATGTCAAGTAGCATTCCTAAATGGAATACTTGAAGAAGAGGTATACATTGAGCAACCAAAAGGGTTTGTAGATCCAGACAAGAGGAACATGGTATGTAGACTTCACAAAGCCTTGTAT
Source organism: Thuja plicata (assembly GCA_018584345.1). NCBI lineage: Eukaryota > Viridiplantae > Streptophyta > Pinopsida > Cupressales > Cupressaceae > Thuja > Thuja plicata. Next base: position 763,336 of record MU223089.1, read on the forward strand.
GGATTAAAACAAGCTCCAAGAGCCTAATATGAATGATTTCATTCCTATCAAATAAGTATTGGATTCATAAGAACTAGTGAAAACAATAATCTTTATTTAAAAGAAGATACTGATGCTCACACTTTGATTGCTAAAATATTTGTTGATGACATCTTATTTGGAGGAAATGATATGCTATGAAAATAATTTGCTGATGAGATGAGCAAATAATTTGAGATGTCTATGTTTGGAGAGATCAAGTTCTTTCTTGGTCTACAGATCATTCAACAAAGTGAGTGTATTTTAATTACATAGTCCAAGTACATCAAAGAGGTGCTGAAAATATCCAAGATGGAAGATTCCAAACCATTTGGAACACTGATGGCTACAGGAAGTAAGTTAACAAAGGAAGACAAGACAATAGAGGTAAATCAGACTTTGTATAGATAAATGATTGGAAAACTCATGTATGTTGTACACACTAGACTAGATATTGCACATGCAGTAGGAATTGTTGCTAGATTTTCTGCTAACCACAGGGAATCACATATGACTGTTGTGAAAAGAATCCTAAGATATCTGAAGAATACTAAGGAATTTGGCTTATGGTATAGAAGAGAAGGAAAATTTGAACTAAAGGTGTTTACCAATGTTGATTGGGCTGAAAATATTGATGACTGAAAGAGCACAACTGGAGGAGCATTCTTTATGGGAAATAGACTTGTCACATGGATCAATAAGAAGCAAGGATGCATCTCTTAGTCTACTACAGAAGCAAAGTATGTTCCTACTGCTACAAATTTCTCAAATATTGCATGGATCAAACAATTTTTGGAAGCCATGCATATGAAGATATTAGAACCAGTGATTATCTATTGTGATAACACTAGTGTAATAAAAATTTCCAAGAATCCAGTCATGCATGCAAAGACTAAACACATTGAAATTAAGTATCATTATTTGAGAGAACAAGTTCAAGAGAAAGAAGTGACACTTGAGTGTGTACAATCAAAAGAATAGTTGGTCGATATCTTCACCAAGCCACTGCCCAAAGATACATTTGAGTACCTGAGAAAGAGACTAGGGGTCAAACCCTTGTCTACCAGTCAGTAAAAAAATTGAAGGCTGCATTAGCCTATATATTATCAGAATATCAGAAATGTTGATGCAAGCAAAAAGAATAAATTCAAAGCTACATCTATATACAAACAGGTATATATCATAACTAAGCACTAGAGAATAATGTTGTATTACTGATGGATAAGGGAAATTCAAGGAATATATTATCGATAAGAGGAAAATGATTATTTGACATGAATGTTAGATATTTGAAACAATTGGCAACATACACTGTTTCAATATTTGATTAGAATTGTTGTCAAAGGGAGAGAGATTATCCATATTATCAGATTCTTCTAAGAAAAGGAAGAGAGATTATCCATTATCAAATCACTCCAATAGGGAGAGATTATATCCTAAGGGAGAAAAAATTGTATGAAAGATTACACAAAGAGAAAGCTGTTGAAAAGAGGACAAGACATCAAAGTAGAAGAACAGTCAGAAGGAGAGAAATTGACACCAGAGGAGATTCAACACATCAGAAAAAAGAAAGCTACAAGAATCAAATCTAAGCTAAAATAGAGCTTACCAAAGTTCAAACATTTATCGGTTATCAAACAAAGATTGGTAGTTTGATGAATCTTAACAATTGTATTTCATATTGTATTAGAAATAGTATAGTGTGATAATATAGGTTTTGTTGCCATCTATGCCAAAGGGAGAGATTGATGACATATAAATGATTGAATGTTTGATAATGTTAAGCTGAAGATAATGCAAGGCATTAAATCAGTTAATGGTTTATATTGTCATTGATGTCAACTTGATATAATATGTATGGTCATGTAAATAATGCCAAAGAATTTAGAGAATCAAATGGAACAAAGGTTATGCTTTCAGCAATGCATAAAATTCAAGTATTCACTAAGTGACAGATAACACCGATGGAGTGCACACCATCAGTAAAGCCAAAGAATAAAAGTCACAGTGATACCTGACAAGCTAAAGACAGTGTTGCCCGATGAAGCAAACCACAGGTTACCTCATGAGCTGAAAATAGAGTTACCCGACAAGTAAAAAATCCAATGATGCCTGACAGACGGAGATCCCAAAGCTAACTGGAGTCACACTGATAGAACTAGCAATTGTAACTAATGACTAACTAAAGAGTTGATCGACAAAATAGAGAGTTCAGAAAATGACAAAATATCTAGCTTGCAAGAGCTAAAGATAGACTTAACTAGTTGTTTTCATTATTTTATTTGACCAGAGTTAAGTGATTGATTTAAAGAAGATTTGTACAGTTGGCAAGAATATAACTACAAGATAAATCAAGAGTTATGCTTTAAATCAGATTGGATAGATTTTTTTCACGCCATGAATCAAGAATCAAGAATTAAGGAATATCTTGTCTATATAAGAGACAAGCATTATTCATTCCAAATATACATGGAATGGGAGTGAATCAAAAGACGATGTTGAAGAGAAATTGATGAAGGATAGCTTCATGTAGTACTAATCAATCAAGCTAAGGGAGAGCTATAAAAATTTTGCAAACACCGACAAACAATGAGCACAGCATCACAAAGAAGAAAGTGCAGAGCACAAAGAATTGAATTGATATATTGATCAGATAGGTAATGTACTTAAATAGATCCAAAAATCTGCAATTCAAGTTGCATTAGAAACAGGTCATTTTGTTTCAGTTTAACCATTGAAGCATCAAGCCTCTTAATAGAGCAGGACTGAACAGTCTTCTATATATTGAGGTACATCCCAATGAGTGCCAAAAAGGTTGATTCATGAAAGTAGCACTAGATTTTCCTAAAGCCTATTGACAGTCTAAGAAAGAGGCTAATTCAAGGATGGTAGAAAAATGAGTTGCCCGATACTAAGTGACAACCTATATGTATAAAATACTCTAACAAGGTCACACCTAATAGTGTGTTTGCAACCTTTAACATGATTGGCTCTTAACAGGGCTCACTTCAGAAGAGTGAAAATTTGGGGTACCGGTCCCAGTGGTTTTTTCCCTCAACAGGGTTTCCACGTTAAAATTTAAGTGTTATGTGTGTATGGTTTATTACTTCACTATTTTACATTTCACATATGCATTTTTGGATATATTGGTATACTCTACTTATTTACTGTATTTCGGTAAATATTTATACTGCATATTGGTAATCAAAGAAAATAAGGACAGACAAGGAAAACCGACAGACAGTTAATCATTATAAGTATTTCATGGCATGCATCTTGTAGGGACTTAATAATCTGAGGTTATTTGATTGGTGGTTAGTGATTAAAGGATAAATTTTTGAGGCCACTGATTCACCCCCCCCCCCACCTCTTAGTTATTACTAACAGTGTACAGTTTACTGTACTAATGAAATAAGCTTACAAATATCTAACAATAAAACAAAATAATAACATTCACACATTTTGACACCATGATTAAACATGGGAACCTAATATGGGAAAACCAAAAATGACTTGCTACCAAAATTTTACTATTCTGAAGTAATGCCCTGTGAGGAGCCAACCATGTTAAAGGTTACAAAACACACTGTCAAATGTGACCTATTTAAAGGTCACCCTGTCAGGAGTGGCCTTGTTAGAGGACTTAGAACATTCCAATATGAATGTCACATTGTTCAAAGGATTTAATACAATGACTGTTAGGTCAACTTGGTTAAAGGATTTGAACTGATACAATGGTTAGAAAGTAATTAGTAGGTGTGATCTGACACATACAACTTACTTTGCAAATCCAAATCTAGTTTTAGCTCTAATGGTAATTCACTGAGTGGCCTCCATTTACATCTCAAACTTCAGATCTGCTTGGAAATCCATCAAGCAATCTCTCTTTGCTTCTCTGCTTAGCCTTCTTTGCTAGGTCTTTCCAATCAGTCAATTAACCATGCAACACTTTGCATTCAACTTCTCCTTACACTTGGATACAATAAAAATAACCACAATAGGTTATATTATACCTCTTCATCTAGGTCAGATAAATCTTTTGCCTCTTAATCAAGATCATAGATCTTAGGTTAGGTCAGATCCAATGGATCTTTCCATCATGACATTTAATTTACTTCTCTAATATAGTCATTAATTAAACATTGAATCCATGCGTTAATAACGGTTTCCTGTGCATTAAATGTATGTGGACCAATCTTAATTAAAAATGTATATCCCAATGAAATCAACTATGTCAGCGATAGATCTCAAATCTCATCAATAAACAAAATATTGATGCTCGGCTTTCTCGATCTCTCTCAGCATTTTACTGGCGCTTAGCATCATATTTTCTTTTCTCAGCATCACCTTTTGCTTTGCTCGGCATTGACTTTTCTTTGCTCAACATTGACCTTCCAGGGAATTGTCAGTAATAGATAAACAACGTATCACTTTGCCAAAGTGCCAAATGATCAAGTACCCTGGTGTATACTCATAACTCAACCATTTCCTTGGTCTTCTTGTTATCCCATTCTTTTCAAATCTTCATCAATCAATGGATAAGGTACTCAAACATACAACAATAGTTTCACCAGTTAAGGTTTGACATAAATGAAAAAATAAAAATTATCTACATTGTAGCAATCTTTCCAACATTATTATGTTCCTTCTTTCTGCAATCTCATTCTGCTAAGGGGTTCTAGGTGCACTTAACTGTCTCTTGATTCCATGTTCTTCACATTAATCATAAAATTGGTCAGAGGTGTATTCTCCTCCTCTATCATATCTCAAACATTTTATCTTTAGTCCAGATTCATTCTCAACCTTATCTTTGAACACTTTTAACTTCTCAAAAGCTTCAGATTTGTCTTTTAAGAATGCAACCCACATCATCCTTTAGAAATCATCAACAAACAAAATGAAATACCTTTCTCTGTAGTAAGATCTTGTTTGAGTAGGTCCACATAGATCTATATGTATCAAATCTAATTTGTTATCTGTAGAGTCTTGTTTGCTCTTGAATGAGGTCCTCACATTCTTCCCTATCCCACATTCCTTGCACATGGTGTCAACCAAGCTTGCAATACTTGGAATGTCTCTTAATTCCTTTACATTACTTATCTTGACTATGTTGTCAAAATTGATATGACAAAGTCTCTTGTGCCATAGCCAACTGTCATCCACTTTTGCAACAAAACAACTTACTTCTGAATTAAGATGAAAGACATTACCTTTGGTCTTTGAGCCTAATGCAATCATGTCTCCTTCTTTGTTGTTAATGATGCATTGGTTGTTTTTGAATTCCAACTGATATCCTTTATCAAGCAACTGTCCAACACTTAGTAAGTTATGATGTAAACCATCAACATAAAGAAC
>MU223089.1:777273-795324 GCA_018584345.1 Thuja plicata
CTTGATTATATCTAACATCCACATACTAATCCAATATACAAAACCATCAAAACTAAGTTCTGTAGGGAAATCTTCATCACTAACATAGAGTATTATATAGATTTCCTGATTACATAATCAGGTGTTTCTATACAAGCAAAGGTTTCCACGGATCCATAAAGTAATAGATGTGTCCCAAAAGTCTGACTATAGCAAAATTAGTATTGACTGGAGAGCATATAAATGAGAAATAGTGTTAAGATTATGTCAGACAGGGGTAGGCCTCACAAATATGTTGTGCACAAAGAATAAAAGTATCTTATATTTACTAGAAATATAAATCACAAAGGAACTAGTTAATTGAATATTTATCTGAGAACATCCAATAGAGAGTAGTCTAGTCATTAATATTAGAGATAAAGTTTATAGAAGTTTAAAAGATTTAAAACAGAGCTTTTCAAACTTTTCTCATCCCCTTGAATTTTTTCTTCTATTGTCTATCCTCTTTCATTACAAGATGTGTCCACTTATATAGACTTGGATCATAAATACTTACAATGAACGTTCATTTTCATAAAAAAATTAATCAACATAAACTATCTTAACAGCAACAAGTTAAGATTTGATAGATGAGTTGTATATTAATCATTTTTATAAACACCCACATGTCGAATTGAAACTTCCATTGAAAATTCCTATTGGCAATATTTTATGTTATCGCCAACACATGAGTGGTAATATCTTCATTTGTCTACAACTCTGGTAGTTCAACTAATAATCCTTCCATGAGAACACTCTTACATTTGTCCATTGGCATTGGTGAGCCATCCAGGAGAAAAGTGGGAAAATTATCCATGGCATCACACTATAGTCGCTTCATATCCATGATCAATTTCTCACCCCATTCCTGATGTGCAATCGATAAAAATCTTCCCAACTGAAGCCACTCTATATTCTCTGGATCAATAGTGTTCATTTTCTCTATCATTCAAGTTTTCAATCTTTCATGTTCCTCCAAAACTTTAAAAGTATTAGAATAGGTATCTCAATACTTATCAACCATTTTCATCAATCTCTCACATCTTTTTTCAACAATATTTATAGCCAAATCATCTAATTCAGCACCCTTTTCCTTTATTTTCTTTTCTCACTTCTCTGTCTTATACCTCAAATAAGTTGCATCTCCCATTGTTGCTATCACCATTTTTTATATATCATAATCATAACCATAACTAATGGAACTAAGCCTTCTTGTGATCTCAAGGATTTATGTTTCCAAGCTTCCTTCTCTTCCTCACTTTTCTTTAATGAATTCTTATAACTATTCAATTCTCTGACCAAATCATCAACTTGAGCCTTGTTCATCATAGAAAAATTCACATTTAATTGTGTTGTCTCCTATGGATGATTTCTACCAACTTGTTGAATAATTAAATGCCCAAATGCTTCATAAATATCCACAAGCAGTGGCCTTTGATCCCTAGGGTATAAAGACCATTGCAATAAATATTTCTGATTGGGATCATACCCTTATCCATTGACAATATCTCATAAATCTTCAGGCTTAAATCCTAACCCAAGACCTTCATTTCTTGAAAAACAATCACAAATTAATGCATCTTGCATATCCCATCCTTGGTACAAAATTACTCCAGCATTCTTAAGTGATTTTCTTCCTCTTTGTGGTGTGATTTCTTGTAGTTCCTTTAGAACTTGCTCCTCTAGTATTTTTTGAGAAATTTGGTCTCCACATTTATAGAGGCTTCCCTCAATTTTCTTCCAGTATATTGGTATAAAAAAGATTTAAAATCTTTTGAAAAAAACTCGTCATCAAAAATCATGTCCTCCTGTTCAATTTCCTAGATATTTCCACATTCATCTACATAAATAGGTCCCAAATTAAGTTCATTTTCCTCAGACTCATGCAAAGAGTCTTCAACCTCAACCTTTACTTCTTCTCTCAAGAGGACACCCTCATCATGACCTATGGAGTCTAGAGACAAGTGTGCAATGGGGAAATCTTCCTTAATCCTCAATGGGGATTCTTTGAATACCTGTTGAGGAACATTATCTATGATTTATCCTTCATACTCAATCAATTTCATAGCTCTATCCACTGGATCTATAATACCATTAACAACTTGCATGTTAATTCTCCCTTCTTCAATTTCCATTGAAAGGTCTTTTCCACCTCTTCATACATCTCCTTCATCTTAATAGCTTCATCCCTTTCTAAATTTTGGATGAAATCGTCAACAAGTAAAGGCTTATTCCCAAATGATAATAACTTTTGAGATGCTCTGGTGCTTTCTATATATCCTTCCAGATCAAAATTTGTCTTTTCATCTCTTAAGGAAAATCTATACACACTGATTTTTTCATTAATAGAGTCATAGATCAGTATTTTCTTCACAAAGAAATCACCTAATTCCAAAGTACCATGTAAGAATGATTGCTTGTTACTTGATATCAAGTGTTATGAATTTGATACTGCCATCTACCACACAATTTATAAGTAATCAATTCTGTTAGGAACTGTGTTTAGAAGATCATTAAAGCAACCTTTAAAATGGTAAACCCTAATCCTTGTAAAAAAAGTTAAAAGAATATCAATTACCCCAATTATGGTCTACAGGGCTTTGTTCAATATGGTCCTTAGATTTGAGAAACCTCTTAATTTTCAATGACAAAGTATATTCATCTTCTCCTTTTAGTAACTTATTTAATGTCTTAACAAAATACTCGTCAAAACATAAATATTGAGAAAATGTAGACCTCCAATCCCATATTTTCAACCACATTTACACTTGCTTCCTAAACCCTTGAATATCATATTCCCTAATTGGCAGTCCTTCACCCCATGCATTGTTCTCTTGTCCAAAAAATAAAAAATATATGCTTAAAAAGGAATAATGCTTAAAACTTAACCTAGATTAATCCTTTTGAAGCTTCTCTAATCTGTATTAATCTTGTTGGCAAAATATGTTGAAAATTCAAAATACCTAGGGTCTTTAGATTGTACATCAACTTCAAGAACCATTAAGCCTATGTTCATCAAAGAAGGGCTCTCAATTCCACATACATGACCAATAGTCATGTAAGTATGTTGTAAATATGGATGAAACAACTTCATATCATATAGTGGGTGTTCATCTCACTTGAAAACTCTTGTCTTGCATTTCTCACTTTAGGACAATGAAAAGACAACACCCAAATCTTGTATATTATTTCCAGGCTAGAATTCTCCTACCTTAGTTTTTGTATGTTCATAATAGCTTCATGACCTTACTCAAGCTGAAATTTTTTTTCAATTTTTGCTTTCGTGATAAAAATCAATGGCTTGCCATAAATTGAACTTACAGTCTTAGTTTTGGGGTCATATCTCTTGATAATCTCTTGCATTAATTAAATATTTACAAATACATTTGGAACAAGTAATCTTCCCAAATCAGTCTTCCATGGATGGCACACATAGACAGACAACCCCCATGGAGAATCCCGAGGTGAACTAGAGTGTTTACCGAAGCCTACAAAGAGTTAAACCACCGAAGTTAATTGGAGGTCAGAAATGACAAAATATCTAGCTGGCAGAGCTAAATACAGACTTAGCTAGTAGTTATCATTATTTTCATCGACAATATAAAGCCAAAGATAAGTAAAGGATTTAAATTTATTTTGTCCAGTTGGCAAGAATATCTCTATGAGATAAAATAGGAGTTCTTCTTTAAATCATATTGGCTAAGATTGCGGATCACGCCAAAATCAAGAAAATCAAGAGCCTAGAAATGGTGATATCATGTCTATAAAGAGACAAATTAATTCATTATGAATTAAGGGGATTGAATGAAAAAGAGGATGATGGAGAGAAACTGATGAAGAACAACTTCATACAAACCTGATCAATCAAGCTGAGGAAAGAACTAAATATCTCTGTGAACACCGAGAAATAGAGCATAGCATCACCGAGCAAAACAAAAGTGGAGAAAAGGTATTAAAAAGATATATTAATCAGATTGGTTTTATGACCTTACAATAGATCTGAAAATCTACAAGTATAAGTTGTATATGTGAATAGATCATACTATTTCAGTTTAACCATTGATTCAGAAAGTCTCTTAACCGAGCAGGATTTAAAGATCCTTTCTATATTGAGATACATCCCAAGGAGTATCAAAAATTTTGATCATGAAGATAGCATGAGATGCCAGATACCATTTGACAAACCAAAAGATTTGGACAAGGAAGGTAGCATAGAAATGAACAATATCAAGAGACAAACTAATCTTTTAAATCCTCTAACAATGTCACACCTAACAGTGTGTTTATAACCTTTAATAGGGTTGGCTCTTCACTGAGATCACTTCAAAAGAGTGAAAATTTTGGGTTACCAGTCCCAAGTGGGTTTTCCCTTAACAGGGTTTCCACATAAAAAATCCATGTATCAATGTGTTTATGAGTCATTACTTTAGTGTTAATCATTACATATAGATAATCTGGATTGACTGATATACTCTAAGTAATTTACTATTTTTTGGTAAATTGAAAGACTGTTATTTGGTAAACATAAAGAATAAGGTTTAAAAAAGCATTCCGAGTAGTAGAAATTTGATAAGTATATTTGCAGGTATTCATCTTATAGCACTGAAGATAACTAGAGGCATAATATTGTGGTACTAAGTTTTTGGGTTGATTAATTGGAATATTTTTTAGGCCACTGATTCACCCCCCCCCCCCNTCCCCCCCCCCCCCCCCTCCCGCCCCCCCTCCCTCTCAACTATTACTAACAATTGGTATCAGAGCTTGTGTGCTTAGAAAGGGATTTTAATAGCTCAAGAAAAAGATCACATGATGAATAGACAAGATGTGCCCAAGTTGAATAAAGACAACTTTGCATCATGGAAAAGTAGAATAAGACTCCACATATTAGGTATTGGTGATGATGTTACTCAACACCTTGATACTGAATATGTGTTTCCTACAAGACCTCACACTCTTGAGAAATTAAGAAAAAAACATGAGCATAATTTCATGATGAGAGAACTTTCCTCATCACTCTCTAATGTTGAGTTTGAAGATGTCAAAACCTGCACCTCTGCAAAGCAACTGTGGGATAAGTTGAAGCTAGTACATGGAGGAGATGCTAATGTACTAAGAGCCAAGGCAGAAAGCCTAAGAGGGAGGTTTGATGACCTAAGGATGAAAGAAAGATAAAATATCACTCAGTATAGCTACAGAATCAAAGAGGTAGTCAATGCTATCTGAAAATTTGGAGGTGTACTTGAAGAGGAGACAGTGATAAGTAAAATCTTAAGAACCTTAATGCCTATATATGCTATTAGAGTTTCTTCTATTCAAAAAATGAGAGTAGTTGTAAATAATACAATTAATCTAGATAGTTTTATTGGTAGACTGATTTCATTTGAGATGAGTAACTATGATAATAGTGTCTTACCATCTATAGAATCTGCATTCAAATCTTCTTTGAAAATAAGTAGTTCAAGTCATAGACATGCTATTAAAAATGATAGTGAAAGTGATAATGAGGATCAAGGACTTGATGAGATTGAAGCACTAATGGAAAGAAGATTGAAGAGAGGCAAAGGTAGATACAAAGGTAAATTACCACTTGTATGGTTTCAATTGTAAAGAGGTTGGACACTTTGTTGCAAGATGTCCAAACAAAAGAAAAGATGAAAAAGGTAATGACAGATCATATGAGAATAATTTTGATAGAGGTGATAACAGAGATTACTGAAGCAATTGACAATCTGACAAAAAAGATACTTGAGACTACAAGGACAAATGGAAGAAAGCTAGATACCTAGCTGAGAACAGAGATGATGACACTAACATTAAATCAGAAGAAGACATTGAGATGGTATTTGTAGCCATGAAGGATGATTAAGACAAATAAGAAGAAAGGTATGTAGAAACTACACTCATATCTATGGTTAGTAAGAATGATGTATGGATCATAGATATTGGCTGCACTCACCATATGACTAGTGACAGATAAAATTTTGAGACTTTTGAATACTATAATGGTGGTTCAGTAAGAATGGAAAATGATACACCTTGTCTAGTTGAAGGTAAAGGAACTATAATGTTGAATAACCTGATCAAATGTGATAATACTTAATGGGTAAAAGGACTAAATTATAATCTGTTAAGTGTTTCATAGCTGAATAATATAGGTCACCTAGTAGCATTTGAAAATAAGAAGGCAAAGAGCTTCAATGAATCAGGAAGGTTGATCAGAATTGGTGAGTAGACAAAAGGTAACCTTTTCTATCTTGATGACACTAACACCACTTTTTTAATGGCCAGAAATGAAGACATATGGTCATGGCACAAAATATTGTGTCATGTGAGTTTTGACAACATGATAAAGATAAGAAATAAAAGGAATGCTAGAGGCTTACCAAGCATGACTAAGCCTGCGCATATCATGTGCAAGAATTGTCAAAAAGGTAAGATGACAAAGTCTAATTTTAAGAATAAAACTCATACATCTAATGCAATTCTAGAATTAGTCCATACAAATCTATGTGGACCCATGAGAACAAAGAGTTACTATGGAGATAGGTATTTTATTCTCTTTGTTGATGATTGTTCTAGAATGATGACAATCATGTTCTTAAAATATAAATCAGAAGAATTCACGATATTTAAATGGTATAAGGCTATAGTAGAAAAGCAAAGTGAAAAGAAATTGAAATGCTTAAGGTCAGATAGAGGAGGGAAATTTACTTCATAGGAATTCACTAACTATTGCAATGAGCATGGAATTAAAAGATAGGTTTCTACACTAACAACACCACAACAAAATGGAATTGTTGAAAGGAGAAATAGATCAATTGTTGACTGTGCAAGAACATTGATGATTGACACGAGAATCACTCAAACTTTCTAGAGGGAAGTTGTCAATACTATTTCTTACACATTAAACAGAGTACAATTGAAGAAGGACACAAAGAGGACACCCTATGAGCTTTGGTATGGTCATACACCCAATGTAAGTTACTTTAGAATCTTTGGTAGTCAATGTTAAATTTTGAAAGATGATAGAAATGGAAAACTTGACTCCAAAAGTGAAGAAGGTATCTTTCTAAGGCATTCAACCAAAAGTAAGGCTTATAAATGTCTTAACAAGTCATCTAACAAGATCATTGAAAGTGTAAATGTGAAAATAGATGAATTTGCAGAAAATAATGATAAGAAAAGTAGAAGAGAACTAGAAGACTACAACAGGTTTTTCTATACAAAACCTGACACTCTACCCGAGCAATAGTGTATCGCTCCAAAGCAACAGAACATTGCACCCAAGCAATAGTGTATCACTCCAAAGAAACAGAACATTGCACCCGAGCATCAGGCTGCAATTACCAAAAATTAGGAAAATCCTCAAGATGATGTTTCGAGCGATGGAGATCCAAACGAAGGTCAAGAAGATGATCAGAATGATGAACACAGAGCTAAACTAAAACTTTCCAAGTATGTCATAAGACATCATCCACATAATCAAATCATAGGAGACAAGAAGGCTAGAATGAGAACAAGAAATAAGTCACTAAACACTAGATGTTTACTTTGTGATTTTGAACCTAAATATGTTAATAATGCACTTGAGAAAGAAGAATGGGTCAGTGCTATGAATGAAGAAATAGAATAGATTGAGAAGAACTGTACATGGACACTAGTAGCAAGACCAAATGACAAGAATGTCATCGGTACCAAATGGATATTCAAAAAAAAGCTGAATGATAATGGAGAGGTCACAAGAAACAAAGCAAGATTAGTATGCAAGGGATATGCACAATAAGAAGGTATTGATTATGGAGAAACCTTTGCACCCGTTGCTAGACTAGAAGGAGTTATAATCTTACTTTCTTATGTTGCATTCAAAGGATCCAAGGTATACCAAATGGATATCAAATCTACATTCCTAAATGGAATACTGGAAGAAGAGGTATACATTGAACAACCAGAAGGGTTTGTTGATCCGGACAAGAGAAATTTGGTATATAGACTACATAAAGCCTTGTATGGATTGAAACAAGCACCTAGAGATTGGTATGAAAGACTTCAGTCCTATCTCATTAGCATTAAATTTGTAAGAACAAGTGAAAATAGCAATCTATACTTAAAAGAAGATACCGATGGTAATATTTTGATTACTGAAATTTTTGTTGATGATATCATTTTTGGGGGAAATGAAAGGTTATGCAAATCCTTTGCTAATGAAATGAGAAAAGAATATGAAATTTCTATGTTTGGGGAGATCAAATTCTTTCTTGGTCTACAGAGTCTTCAACAAAATGTAGGCATATATATCACTCAGTCCAAATACATCAAGGAAGTGCTGATGATATTCAAGATGGAAGATTCCAAACCAGTTAGAACACCTATGGCTACTAGTTGTAAGCTCACAAAAGAAGACAAATCAAATGAGGTAAATCAAACCTTGTATAGATCAATGATTGGCAAACTAATGTATGTTGTTCATACTAGACCAGATATAGTACATGCAGTTGGAATAGTTGCAAGATTCTCTACTAATCTCAAAGAATCACATATGACTACTGTGAAAAGAATTTTGAGATATCTGAAGAACACCGAGGACTATGGCTTATGGTATAAAAGAGAAGGCAAATTTGAGCTACAAGTCTATATAGATGTTGATTGGGTCAAAAACATTGATGACTGAAAGAGCACAACTGGAGGAGCATTCTTCATGGGTGACAAACTTGTCACATGGATCAGCAAGAAGAAAGGATGCATCTCTCAGTCTACTGTAGAAGCAGAGTATGTGGCTGCTACTACTGCAAATTGCTCCAATATTGCATGGATCAAACAGCTGCTGGAAGGTATGAATATGTAGATTCTTGAACCAGTAATTATCTATTGTGATAATACCAGTGAAATTAACATTTCTAAGAATCCATTCATGCATGCTAAGACCAAGCATATTGCTATCAAGTATCACTATCTAAGAGAACAAGTGCAAGAAAAGGAGGTGATATTGGAATATGTTCAATCAAAGGAACAATTAGCTCATATATTCACTAAGCCATTACTAAAAGATACATTTGAGTACATAACACAGAGACTAGGGGTACAACCCTTGTCTATTGGTCAGTAATCTGACTAGGAGGCTACATCAGACTACACATAATTAGAAGATCATTCATGTTGATGCAAACACTAAGATTAACAGCAACATATACATTTGTACACAACAAGGTACAAATATGCACCGAACACTAGAGACATTATATTGTTGATGGATAGAAAAATTCAAAGAATATATTATATAAAAGGATGAAAGATGATATAGAAGAAACTTGTTTGGCATTGTTGTCAAAGGGAGGGATTAATTATCTCATTATCAAAAAATATTATATCATTATCCATAAAGTGAAGTTCCTAAGAATCAGAAGGAAGAGTTAATGAATATTCAAAAGGAGAGAGATTGATTACATATGAAATATTCATCTAAGGGAGAGAAGTAAAAAAGGGAGAGAGTTCATACAAAGAGAGAGATTGTTGTCAAAGGAAAAAGAGATTATCAAGAAGAAAAAAATTCAAGGCAGAGCACATATCATAACAAAGACATTAGATGCTACATCTATCCAATGAAGGGATTGAAGATTGATGAAACCACTCTGCAAGAAACAAATCTAAGCTATTTGAGCTTATCGAGATACATTCATTTGTAATAGTTACAATAGGAAAGATTGATGAAACTCTTATATTTCATATTGTATTAGTACTACTATAGTATGATAATGTAGTGTGTTGCCATCAATGCCAAAGGGAGATATTTATGACATGTAACTGATTGAATGTTTGGAGGTGTTAAGTTGATCACCGAAATGAAGAAAGATAATGCAAGACAT
Organism: Thuja plicata; assembly: GCA_018584345.1. Classification (NCBI taxonomy): domain Eukaryota; kingdom Viridiplantae; phylum Streptophyta; class Pinopsida; order Cupressales; family Cupressaceae; genus Thuja; species Thuja plicata. Next base: position 787,152 of record MU223089.1, read on the forward strand.
TAAATCAGTTAATGGATTGTATCGTCATTGATGTCAACTTGATATAATCTAACCCATTATAATCAAAGTGTTAAAGACTTCAGAGAATCAGAGAGATAAAGGTTATTCTTTCAGTAATGCATAAAAGACAAGCATTCACTATGTGACTTCAAACACCGACGGCTAGTGGAACCCGATGGACAAAGATAACCAAAAGTCAAGTGACTATGATGCCCGAGAAAGAAAATAGATGAGCATTACTGATGAGAAGAATCACAAGCATACTCGATGGCTAGAATCACAGTGTAAACTAAAGGATAGAGAAGCCCGAGGTAAACTGGAGTGTTGACTGAATCTTACAAAGAGTTAAAACACCGAATTTAACTGGAGTTTAGAAATGAAAAAATATCTAGCTGACAGAGCTATAAATAGACTTAACTGGTAGTTATCATTGTTTTCATCGACAAGATAAAGCCAAAGATAAGTAAAGGATTTAAATTTTTTTTGTGCATTTGGCAAGAAGATCTCTACGAGATAAAACAAGGTTTTTTTCTTTAAATAAGATTTGCTAAGATTGCGGATCACACCAAGATCAAGAAAATTAAGAACCTAGAAATGGTAATATCATGTCTATGAAGAGAAAACTTAATTCATTATGAATTAAGGGGATTGAATGAAAAAGAGGATGCTGGAGAGAAAATGATGAAGAACTACTTCATACAGTCCTGATCAATCAAGCTGGGGAAAGAGCTAAAAATTTCTACGGACACCGAGCAATAGAGCATAGCATCCCCGAGTAGAACAAAAGTGGAGCAAAGGTATTAAAAAAATATATTGATCATATTGGTTTTATGAGCTTACAATAGATCTAAAACTCTACAAGTATAAGTTGTATATGTGAACAGATCATACTATTTTAGTTTAACTATTGAATCAAAAAGTCTCTTAAATGAGCAGGATTTAAAGATCCTTTCTATATTGAGATACATCCCAAGGAGTATCAAAAAGTTTGATCATTACAATAGCACGAGATGTCAGATACCATTTGACAAACCATAAGAGTTTGGACAAGGAAGGTAGCATAGAAATTCCTGATATCAAGTGACAAACTAATATTTTAAATCCTCTAATAAGGTCACACCTAACAGTGTGTTTCTAACCTTTAACAGGGTTGGCTCTTCTTTGAGCTCACTTCAAAAGAGTAAAAATTTTGGGTTACTGGTCCCAAGTGGTTTTTTCCTTAATAGGGTTTCCATGTTAAAAATTCATGTGTCATTGTGTTTATGAGTCATTAATTTAGTTTTTTGCATTACACATAGCTAATCTGGATTGATCAGTATACTCTAAGTAATTTACTATTATTTGGTAAATTGAAAAACTGTTATTCGGTAAACATAAAGAATAAGGTTTAACAAAGCATTCTGAGCAGTAGTAATTTGATAAGTATATTTGAAGGCATTCATCTTATGGACTAAAGATAACTAGAGGCTTAATATTGTGGTACTAATTTTTTGGGTTGATTAATTGGAATATTTTTGAGGCCACTGATTCACCCCNCCCCCCCCCCCCCCCCCTCTTAGTTATTACTAATAGTAAAATTTATGACCATTACACCATAATGCATTCTGGTGTTTAACCTGCAATATGTGAAACATGTAAACATTATTGCATCATCAGTTGATAAACATTTAATTTATTCTTGGTGGAATGTACATGCAAAAATCCACACACACACACACACACACACACACACATATCAATACAATTAAAAATAGTAATATGGGTGATTAATAAATTTATACAGACTTGTTTACGTCTTAAACCATATGCTAAATCAATTTCCCTTGGCGTAACATTGGAATCTCCATTACAATGAGCTTCTTTAACCAATAAAGCCACACCTTCACATGTTAATGTGTGACCATAATAATTACATCATTTAATCCATGCCATCATCCAATCAGGATTATTTGCAATATACAAATGTAGTGCATCCCACTCTCAACCAACTGTACAAAAAAAAAAAAAAATAACTTACAACTGATGTATATTGAAGATTAAGAATTAATTATCTACAATATATATAAAAACCAAATGTAAATTGTATTTAAATTAATGTCCATGAACATCTTATAATTACCTCTCACTTTCCTTAATTTACCTTTCCCCATCAAGTACTCCCCTTTGAATTTGTTAATGGAGTTGGGATCCCAAATGTGATCTACATGGATCTTTGCAAAAAATTAGGAAGATATTCAATAATGTACACCATAGTCTAGTATAAAATATATCCCTCCACCATAGAACCTTCAGGATTTGTTGTTTATCAAAACAAAGCCTTCAAAACTTTAAAAGGGCCTTTCAACCATCCACATTGATCTTGTGTGTATAGGTCCATACAATTCAATCTCCTCAACTTGGTGTATGAGGCAGTGTTCTTATGCATTGAAAAAAGTTGAAGGTAGACACTTTTGCATTTCACACATTAGATGAAGAATTTTTCTTTTCCAATATGTTATATCTTATTTATGGATTTATTTATATGACAACCACCTACAAGAGATTCAAGATGCAAATATAATAATGATACTTTACAAAATAATATACAATATATTACATAACAAGTAAAATAAATCACAAATATAATATCTATACAACAAATTAAACAAATATCACTACTTACCTCGTGTATTTTCCAATATCATATATAACTTGCTTGACATTATTGTCGAAGTGGTCTGGGAGAGATAAAGGTAGAACATACTGTTAAAATTCATAGAATTCAACCACCAAGATCCACTACATGCAAAATAACCTGTTACAAAAGCAAATCTTGGAGACAAGAATGTTCTGAAAGACAAAATGTTCATTCAGAGAGGGAATAATAAAATACAAAGAGATCAATCCTTATAAAGGAGATCGAACACCAAAAACGTGGAGAAACCTAGGTTGCATGAATAATTAATAAAGAATTAATTATTGCATGCCTAAAGTTTATCTTAAGTGAACAAGAGATAAAAAGGTGACTTAAACAATTAAATCAATAATGATTTAATTAATAAGTGAACATAGAAATAACTTTTTACTCTAACACCCCTCCTTAAGATAAACTTAGGGAGAAGCTAAAACCTAGAAACAACTACTGAAAGTAGTAAATTTTGGGTCCTGACAACAAGGCCTGATCAGGTACCCAATCACATCCAAATCTTTGTAAAGTGGAGAAATAGAGAAAACCACATGGGAAAAAACTCTACTCCAAAAAGAGATGGAAAAAACCATGTTGAAAAATAATGGCTCAAGAGACTCTCTCAAAACCATAAGTACAACCAACCCCCCCATGAGAGAGGATCGGGGCTCCAAAGCCCCCTAGAATGATAGAACCCTTTTATCAATGATGGACCAATGTGGCTCCATTGTGAAAGAAAAAAAGGCACAAGACAAAGAAGAGGAAACCCTTGAATGTGAGGAGAAACTTGAAGGCCTAGCTGATGCTCAAAAGAGAAAGTATGAGACTCCTGTAACGCAATCTCCAATGAAGGTGGGCCATTAGATGTGTTTAATCTATCATCTAAGAGGAGATGAATATCCTTGAGTATGTCCTCAACAACTGTAATTGGTGGCTTGATGTATGGATCGATAATGTCTGGAAAAGTTGAAGAGGAATCCTCGTGAATACATGTAAACTCAACATTAGGTGGAGGTGTAGAAGTTAGAACACTGAACTCAAGAACTATACATAAGTTCAAGTGACCCAACTTCACCTCAATAGGCTCTCATGAAAAAGGAGATCTATTGTCCAAAAATGGAGATTGGAGAATAGCCCCAAACTATGTCAAAATGAATCACTAGAGGTTAAAAATACCCCTCCCACACCATCGAGGGCTCTACTAAAGAGTTCCCAAAACCCACAATGACAAGACTAGGTCTTTTGCCCAATCTTCAACACCCTTAAGGGAATAATAGGACACAACTAGAACCAAGTAATCCAGGGATGGAATAATGGTTCTATCAATGTTATACCACTATTTTAGATGAAATTAAACACAAATACCACACTAAGGTATCTCTAAGATTCAATTTAGACACCTAAGCCTACATAGGGCTACAAGGAGAAAATATGGATTTTTGAAGGAAGCTTACCTGGAACTCCACCAAATAAATTCTTAACCACCCTCAAACTCTTTAATCCATTCACCAACAACACCCTCCAATCTAGGGCTGTTGACCAATCCCCTAACTCGTGTTGTCCTCAATTCTCTCCTAGGCCTAATTGGGCTAATAAGTCACTTTTACAAAGAAAGTACTTGAATCTAGATTAAATTTCCAATCCCACAAATTGGAACACTTGTGGGATCACAAAAAACATCTAAATCCAAGCATTTATACTTCCATTCCACCCCTAGCCTGAGTTGTGCGTCAAAAACCCAATTCTGGACAGTCACATGTAAATGCCTGTCCAGAGGATTCAATCATTCCTCCCTCCATCGACTGCCTCCTAATCTAAAACCTAAAAATTATTAAACTAAATCCTCCCCCAATTTCTCTCCCCAAAGGCTTAGAATTTTCCCATGGTGGAGTCTCTGGGAAAGAGGAAATTTGTATCAAAACCCTAGTTAGGGCCTTCCTGAGACCAATGGACAATCAAAAATGGATAGCTTTCGATCCCCTACACTTAAATTCTTCAAACCAATTGTAACATTCTACCAAGAAACTAGGTAAACTTTTCCAATCCTTCAATGGTGCATTGGGATCTGTACAGATTTGTACAACTCAAAAATATAGTTAGGATTACAGAAAAATAGTTTGAATTTTATTGATTTCAATGCAAAAAAAATTCAATTCATCCACTCCAACTTTGGAGTAAGGTTTTTTTCACCTTTTCATACCTTTCCCAAGTGATTCCAACCAACAAAAGTGGTTTTGAACTTTGGGATTCAAAAGTTTCAACTTTTTGCAAAAGTTGCATTATGCAACATTGACAACATTGACAACTTTTTGCAAAAGTTGTCAATTGTAACTAAACTTGCAAATTTTTGTGTTTTGAATCCATATGAGACCTTAGAAGGACTAAAATGACATTATTACCCTTCCTTAGGTTCCCTAGACTATTCTAGCCAAATTTAACCAAATTTGTCCAAAATGACTAAGGTAGACAACTAGGTTTATAACATCACCTAGTGCCTCCTTGCCTTACAAATAGGACTTTATGATTGACATTGGATCCTAGATCCAATCACTATCCTAACCCTTTGTATTTGGGTTCATTTATGTGCTTTCAATGGGTGAACTTGAGGGTGCTCCTGCACCATACTCCCGGGGTGCATTGATCTCAAGTCCTCTTGAGATGAGGTCTTCTAAACTGGAGCCATGCTTCTAAATTTCTTGTTCATCCATCCATATAGACTCCTCCTCAGAAATATCTTTCCATTTGACCAAATATTTCTTGTAAATATTCTTTCTTGTTTTTTTTATGATCTTGGTGTCCAATATCTTCTCAAGCTTCTTTGGTACATAAGAGGGTATTCTTGCAACATCCTCTTCAAGCTCTTCCCCCTGTACTTCAAAACTTGCATTCACATCACCTTCATATGGGGTTATATCAAAAATATTGAATATAGGGGAGATACCAAGTTGTGAGGGTAGTTCATTCTCATATGCATTCAACCCATGCTTCTTCAATACTAGACAGGGTCCTACTTTCTTCATGAGTAGTTTAGTGTATTTTCCCTTAGGAAATGTTTCCTTCTTCAAATATTCCCACACCAAGTATCCAACCTGCAAATGAACATCTCTTCTATGCTTTTCTTTGGCTTTATTATACTTTTCTACGCTCTTCTCAAGTGCCAATCTCATTGAGTCATGAATTTCTTTCATACTCTCTGCAAACTCTTCTCCATGAGCACTGACTGGAGTGTTTTGAGGTAATTCTCTGAGCTCTAAGATGCCTCTGGGACTTTTCCCATACACAATCTAAAAGGGAATCTTCCCTGTGCTCCTATTGACTGAATCAGTGAAAGCAAACTCTACTTGGGGTAGGACTGCATCCCACTTGTCTCCATATTGTTTTTTCAAACATCTAAACAGATTACCAAGTGATTTATTTACAACTTCTGTCTACCCATCAGTTTGTGGATGGTAGGAAAAAATAAAGCTTAGATTGGTTCCTAACCTCTTCCATAAGGTCCTCCAAAAGTAACCAATAAACTTTACATCTCTATCAGAGAGAATGGTTTGCGGTAAGCCATGGATCCTCACAATTTCTTTTTTAAAAAAACTTGCAATTGATTATGAATCATTAGTACTTTTACAAGGGGTAAAGTGGGCCATTTTTCTAAACCTATCCACTACAACATAAATACTATCATATCCCTTTTGTGTTCTTTGAAATCCCATCACAAAATCCATGTTGCAACTCTCCCAAGGCCCTGTAGGAATAGGTAGAGGCTGGTATAGTCCTGCATTTGTGGATGTACCCTTGGCTCTTTGACAGATTACGCATGTCTCTATAATATTCCTTACTTCAGTCTAAATTTTAGGCCAATAATAGAACCTTCTCACCTATTCCAATGTTTTGTCCAAACCAAAATGTCCTCCCATGCTTCCTGCATACTTTTCGCTAATGATGTTCTCCCTCATTGAACATTTTGGAATGCATAACTGGTGTCCTTTGAACAAGAGTCCATTTTGAATCAAATAATCTGCACACTCAACATGATAAGCCTCAAAAAATTTAGAACACACCTTATAAATATCACTAAAATCATCATCATTCTTATACATGCCCTTCAATCACTACTACATTTGACCTCATTTTTCTACCAATCATTTCAACCATCAATTAAAAAGATTTAGGTTGGTCGGATTATAGAAGGAAAACTTTTTTTTTTTAATCCATGCCTGTGTTAGTCAAAATTTCAACCAATACCATGTAGGTCACAATTTCGACCAACATGAGCATAACTTTAAAAAGATAAAAGATTTAACATCTCATTTCATTGTTTGGTTTTAAGTTGGGAGTGCGAAGGAGCTGGAGCCTAAAAAAGAGTTCGCATTTTGGTTTTAAGTTGGGAGCACGAAGGAGCTGGAGCATGTGATTGTTTGAAGTTTTATTTGGTGAGAGTAAAAGGAGGACTGTCCACCTACAAGGGTTGCCACTATGGTTTGGTGTAAAATGAGGACCGCCTACCTGCAAGTTGTTGCCACTGTGATTTGGTGTAAAAGGAGGACCGCCTATGAGGATTTCCTTACTCTACATTTTTTTGGCATTATTTTATTGGTTACCTACTTAGGGCCCATGAGAAATGTTCTACGGCATCATGTTTGGTATTTGCTGGCACATTTTTAACATTTTTGTTACTGGTATTTGTTTTCTTTCGACTTCGTGTGGATTGGAATGTCAAATCTAACTCCATAGGAAGTCTACATAGAGTCATAGCTTTTAATTGCAACTGGTCTGAGCTCATTTGGTGGATAAATCTGAAATAAATCATGTGATATTCATTTATAGACTATTTTTTACATAAAACTAGGGCAGTCAGCTTTCTACAGTCAATTTTCTATGGACTCTTTTAGACCAGGTGTGACTGTATACACACTATGGCTTTAGAAGTGCTTAAAAAGACCACAAATAACAAAGAAACCATAGAATCCTTGCACTCCAAATACTCCAAACCTTCATCAATCTTTAATAATGTCTAAAAATGAACAAACCTCAAAGGAATAGGGCTCAGTCCACCGAGAATCCCAAAATCCCCAAATTTAGCACTTTTAAACCCTTAATCCAAGGGTTTCTTAAATCTCCTACGTCCGATCACTTCTAGGTCCAATAGGTGGTTTACTGAGTCCAATTGAGTGCAAATCTTTGACAACCATTGGTGGTTTACTGAGTTCTAATATTTTGGAGTCTTCCTTAGGATTAGTTAGAGCACTAGAGAGACTTTCTTTCTTTATTGAAAGTGTATTCAATCAAGGAGAATCCATAATTTTGATGGTGTTCATAGTTTAGGTATATTGTGACTTGTTAGAAGTTTATTGTTACCATTCTACTCCTGTTTGGAGCTGTTGTTTCAAAATTCAAAGAGATAAAATGAAGGTTCCATAATGTATGAATGAGCTCATGAATTATTGGGTTAGTTGATGTTCTTATATGTAGTTTCATGTAGTAGTTTAGAAACCATTCTTGATTTTTACTAGA
>MU223089.1:815167-851438 GCA_018584345.1 Thuja plicata
CTCCACGAGAGCTCTCCTGTGATGAAATAACCAAAGTAACAAATGATGACTTATTTACCCAAAATAGAATATGGAAGTTATACAAGGGAATTCTAAATGAGGATGGGTGTTCTGAATATAATGTCATCATGAAGAAGTTTGAGGCCTGCTCTTTTGAGACCTATTTCAAGACCAGGTATGCCCCCCACAAGATGAAGCCTCTCACACCCCCAACAAAGTTAACAAATAAGAATACTTTCTTTACATGAAGGTTTTGGTAAAAATATTGGAAACTTACTTGGATGTTGGGCAATAGTAGACTGATGACTTGTCCATGAATGAGATCCCCAATGTAGTGTATATGGATGTCAATATGCTTGGTCCTTTGATGATGGATTGGGATACATGAGATTTGAGTAGCACGTTGATTGTCTCAAAATATGATTGATGGTTGTTTAGATTGAATACCAAACTCAATGAGAAAATTTTGAAACCAAATAGCCTCAGTTTTGGTACTCAGCTTCAATAGAAGATGGACCAATAACAAATTGCTTCTTTCTCTCTAACAAACAAGTCTTGAACCAAATGAGAAGCTATAAGTTGAAGTCATGAACTTATAGCTTCTCACTTGGTTCAAGACTTGTTTGTTAGAGAGGAAGAAGCAATTTGTTATCAGTCTATCTTCTATTGAAGCCGGGTACCAAAACTGAGGCTATTTGGTTTAAGGATTTGTTTTTTTTTAAATTCAATTTTTTTCAAAATTTTGACATTCATTGGTCGAAACAGAAAGAGTTTGGTCAAAATGGTTCGACCATTCTGTGTTGAAAGCTTCTAACATGGGTTTGGCATCCTGGTCAAAATAGAAAGAGTTTGGTCTAAATGTTTCAACCATTCTGTGTCAAAATCTTGCGTCGTGGGTTTGGCATCCTGGTCGAATGGGTCAAATATTTTGACCAACCTTGGTCAAAAAATTTTGATCAAACTTGGTCAAAACTTTTCAAACATTTCGACTGAATCTATTCAAAACTTTTCGGGTATTTCAACGAATGTTTGGTCAAAGTTTCGACAAATAATGTGGGCATTTGAATACGCTAATTTTGACCCAGTTTGTGTCAAAATTTTGGCATTAGAAAGAATGTGTTAATCTTTCGACGAGAAAAATATCAACAAAGCAATTTGTGGGTCTTTCGACCAATCTGCGTAGATAATTTGACCAATTTTTGTCGAAAATAGGGGCCAATTTTACTAGTGAATGAATCAATCCCTACACTTTGGAGTTGGATTTATTTCCCAAATAGAGTTCTCCTTCTCAATGCATCTGCCTCCTTATTAGAAACTCCCTTCTTATGTTTGATTGAAAATGTCTAGGCTTCTATTTATTCCACCCACTTCATGTGTTTATGGCTTAGTTTTTCTTGACTATTTAAGAAACTTAATGCTTGGTTATCTGTAAAGAGAACAAACTCTTTTGGAAGGAGGTAGTGCCTCCATTTCATCAATGACTAGACTAAGGCATACAGTTCTAAGTCATAAGAGGAGTATTTCCTCTTTTCTTCATTCATTTTCTCACTGAAAAAGGCTATAGGCCTCCCTTCTTCGCTCAAGACAGCATCTATAGCTAGGTTAGAAGCATCACATTCAATAGTAGATATCTTTTGAAAATCAGGAAACACTAAGATAGGTTTCTCCATTGCATTTTTCTTCAACATTTTTAAGGCTTCTTTTGCATCCTTGTTACAAAAAAATTTGCACTTTTGTCCACCCTTAATGGTTTCAAGGATAGGAGCACACAACTAACTGAAATTCCTAATGAATTTTTTGTAAAAAGATGCAAGTCCATGAAAACTCCTGACTTCTATAATTTTCCTAGGAGAAGGCCAATTCAAGATAGCTTCTACCTTCTCAAGGTCCATTTTGATGTTCCATCCTGAGACCAAAAATCCCAAATAAATAATATCTTCCTGCATAAAAACACATTTCTCCAAATTTATGAAAAGCTTCTCTTCATGCAATCTCTTTAGGACCAAGTTAAGATGTTCCAAATGTTCCTCCTTACTCTTGCTAAAAATAAGGATGTCATCAAGGTACACTATTAAAAAATTTCCAAGGAATGGTTTGAGAAGCTCATTCATGAGCCTCATGAATGTGCTAGGAGCATTGGATAGGCCAAAGGGCATCACCCTATATTCATACAAACCTTCAATGTTTTTAAATGCAGTCTTCCACTCATCACTAGCCCTAATCCTTATTTGGTGGTAGACACTTTTCAAATCCACCTTAGAATAGTACCTTGCACCTCCTAAGTGATCCAATAGAACCTCTATCCTAGGCATAGGAAGTCTATACCTAATTTTGATTCTATTTATTTCTCTAGAATCAGTGCACAATCTTCGTGTGCCTTCTTTCTTAAGGGCTAAAAGAGTAGGTACTGCACAAGGACTGAGACTCTTAGTGATCAAACCCTTATCCAAGAGTTCTTGAATCTATCTTTCCATCTCCTTATTATATTTAGGAGTTAGCTTGTATTCTGCCTTATTGGGAAAGGTTGCTCCTGGGATCAAGTCTATGTTGTGACTTGTGTCTCTTATTAGGGGCAACTCATTTAGCAAGTCTTTGGTCAAATGTCTTAGGGTTTTTATTTCTTTCTCAACCTTCTTAGGTCTGACATCCTTAGGAAAAATGACTTAAAGCATAGCAAGGGGTCTTTTCTCTTCAAGGTTTTCAAAAACTCTTTTTCTCCTACAAATAAAAATTTATGATCCTTTTGTTCTTCTGCAAAATCAGATAGTGGAAAGAATGTTACCTTTTTGCCTTTGTGATTGATTGTGTAGATGTTTAGCCTCCCATCATGGTGAGCCTCCACATCATACTGCCAATGTCTCCCAAGTAGCAAATGGTAGGCATCCATTGTGACAATTTCACAGAGAACTTTATCTTTGTAGTTTCCAAGTTGGAAATCCACCCAAGCTTGATCCTCTATGATAGTTTGTTGTTTCTTAGTGAGACATGATACCTTGTAAGGCTTTGGATGGGGCACCCTTCTCAACTTCAATTTCTTTACTTCTCCTTCTGACACCAAGTTTTCCGTAGACCCATTGTCAATCACCATTATGCACACTTTGTCTCCCACTTTGCAAGTGGTTCTAAATAAGTTCTTCCTCTGAGGTGGTTCTTGAGTACTTGGAGCCTTCAATAGTTTCCTTCTCATCATAAGAAATTCTCCTTCCTCAGGCGGTTCATAAGACCCATGTGTATTGTCTCCCTGGTTCTCTTCTTCTCTAACCATGTTTTCCCTTCTCTCTGCCCGATTTCTTGCCTTCTTTGGACACTTAGATGCTAAGTGCCCTAATTCGTTACATTTGTAAAACCTTGGAGGTCCTAAACTTCTTCCTCCAAACCTTCCCCTTGAATTTCTTCTCCTTCTTCTATAGGAGCCTTCAAAACTACCTTCCCCAAAGGAGTTTTCTTGACTGGTTTCTCTAACTAGTTCCTCCAAAATTCCTAGGAGCTTGTCCTCTCCCATTGTTTTTCCCTCTTCCTCTACTACCAAATTCTCTCTGGCCTCTACCTCTTCCACTTTTCTCTTGTCTCCTCTTGAGTTTTTCTTCAAATTCCAGTGCTAATTGATAGCACTTTTGGACAGTAGTAGGGGAATGCAAACTAAGTTCATCTTGAATGTTTATCCTCAACCCTTGCATATATCTAGCAAGTTTGACACTCTCTGGTTCAAACAACTTAGATTTCATGGTAAGCTTATGGAATTCTTCAGTATAACTTGAGATGTCCATCTCCTTCTTCTTTAAACTTTGTCTCTTCCTATGAAGTTGAACTTCATATTCTTCAGGCACATATGCTTCCTTCACCAAGGTCACCATCTTCTTCCAAGTGCTTACTCGATTCTTTTCAATCTTCACCCTCTCTACTTAAGTGAAGTTCCACCAAGTTAGAGAAGATCCCTTCAACTTGGAATTTGCTATCTTAACCTTCTAATGCTCTGGTATCTCCTCATGGTCAAAGAAACTAGTGAGTGCATCAATCCAATTCATGACTTCTTCTCGATCCATCTTCCCATTATAGACAGGTAGGTCATGTTTAGTATCCATGGTCCATCTTTCCATGGATTTTAAATTCTTCAAGAGTGGCCTATGTTCTACAGGGACTTCTTCTTCTTCATCCTCCTGCCAAGGGTTCTCTTCATCACTCCCCTCCTCTTCAACTCTATAGTTTCCACTACTCCCTTTCTTGACTTTTTCCTTGAGCTTTTCCATTTCCTGCCTCATCAAATTCCTCTTTGCATCATGCTCCTTTACCACCCTCAGTAGTTCAACATTGGTCATTCTATTAGGAAGTTCACTGTCATCTCCACCTTCTGACATGATTGCAACTTGTCTTCTTCCAAAGATCTACTAGTTTCTTTGATACCACTTGGAGCAGAGCCCCGATCTATGTCAAAAATGACTCACTAGAGGTTCACAATACCCCACTCCCACACAATCTAGGACTCTACTAAAGAGTTCCCAAAATTGACAATGACAAGACTAGGTCTTCTACCCAATCTTCAACACCCTTAAGGGGACAATAGCACACAACTAGAACCAAGTAATCCAGGGATAGAATAAGGGTTCTATCAATTTTAGACCACCATTTTAGATGAAATGAAACACAAATCTCACACTAAGGTATCTCTAAGATTCAATTTAGACACCTAAGCCTACATAGGGCTACAAGGAGAAAATATGGATTTCTGAAGGAAAATAACTTAGAACTCCACAAAACAAAGTCTTAACCACCCTAAGACTCTTCAATCCATCCACCAACAATACCCTCCAAGCTAGGGCTCTTGATCAATCCCATAACTCCTGTTGTCCTCAATTCTCTCCTAGGCCTAATTGGGCTAATAGGCCACTTTTACAAATAAAGTACTTTAATATCGATTCAATTTCCTATCCCACTAATTGGAACACTTGTGGGATCAAACAAAACATCTAAATCTAAGGATTTAGACTTCCATTCCACCCCTGGACTGAGTTGTGTCTCAAAAACCCAATTCTGAACAGTCACATGTAGATGCCTATCCAGAGGATTCAATCATTCCTCCCTCCATCGACTGCCTCCTGATCTAAGACCTCAAAATTCTTAAATTCCTTCCTCCCCCCTTTCTCTCCCCTAAGGCTAAGAATTTTCCCATGGTGGAGTCTCTGGGAAAGAGGAAATTTGTATTGAAACCCTAGTTAGGGCCTTCCTGAGACCAGTGGGCAATCAAAAATGGATAGCTTTCGATCCCCTATACTTCAAGCCTTCAAACCAATTGGAAAATTCAACCAAGAAATTGGGTCAAATTTTACTATCCTTTAATGGTGCATTGGGATCCGTATAGATCTGTACAACTCAGAAATACAGATAGGAATACAGAAAATAGTTTGAATTTTATTAATTTCAATGCAAAAACTTTTCAATTCATCCACTCCAACTTTGGAGTAATATTTTTTTCACCTTTTCGCACCTTTCTCAAGTGTTTCCAACTGACAAAAGTGGTTGTGAACGTTTGGATTAAAAGTTGCAACTTTTTGCAAAAGTTGCATTATGCAACATTGACAACATTGACAACTTTTTGCAAAAGTTGTCAATTGTAACTAAACTTGAAAAGTTTTGTGTTTTGACTCCATAGGAGACCTTAGAAGGACTAAAATGAAATTCCTACCTTTCCTTAGGTTCCCTAGACTATTCTAGCCTAATTTAACCAAATTTGTCCAAAATGACTAAGGTAGACAACTAGGTTTATAACATCACCTACTGCCTCCTTGCCTTACAAATAGGACTTTATGATTGACATTGGATCCTAGATCCAATAACTATCCTAACCCTTTGTATTTGGGTTCACTGATGTGCTTTCAATGGGTGAACTTGAGGGTGCTCCTGCACTAGAGATGGTGGACCAAAATGAGAGGAGTACAAGCGGGAAGAATGATCAATTGTCCCTATAGCAATAATATTGCTTGTCTCACTATCTCTTATGTGTACTGAATCTAGAGTAAACTCAACTTTCCTCACTGCTCACTATGACTAATTTGATAGATAGAGAGATAGTTAGAGGACAAAGATGGAACACATAGTACATCATGGAATGCACCATCATCAATGTCAATAGAACCTTTCCCGCATACAGTCATAACAGTGCTATTCCCCATCAAAATGTGTGGGGTAGGAGAAGCCTCAAATGAATAGAATAAAGCCTGAGAAGATTCCATATGGTGTGAAGCACCTGAATCTAGTAGCCATCTAGAAGAGGGATGTATACTGGTTGAACATAAAGCGTTACCCTTTCCTAAGGCCTTTCTATCTGTTTGATGTGATGATGAAGAAGAAGACCCATGAGAAGTAGAAGAAGAAGGAATATCAATGTACCTCTTTTGAAGAAGAGCTTGAAAATTAGAAATTTTATTTTCATATTGATCTATCTTCTTCTCATAACAATGAGAATCATCATGATTTCCCTATTTACAATAAGCACATTTAGCTCTTTCTCTATTCAATTTTCCCCCTTAGGAGAAGGTGAGACAAAGGAGTGATGAGAACTAGAATCCTTCTTAGACTCTGTGGTTGATGACTTTTGTTTCTGCTCCTGCTTCCCTGAGGATGGGTGAGCCACCAATGCATAGTTCTATGATCCAATGAGAGAATCAAGCTGAAATAGCTTTGCTTTCTCATGAGTCAAGCGATCACAAAACAAATCAAAAGTAGGCATGGTAAATCATGGACCCAAAGCATTAATGGTAGCATGGAATGTAGAAGAGAAAATCTAAAAAGAACCATGAAGCTTGGAAATTATCAGATAAATACACTATGTATCTGTCTTATTATTTCCACAACCATGTAAGAGAGACCTCGTAGATTTGAATTTTGTCAAAAAATATTGAAGGGGGGAGAATGTCTCAGGAGCCAAGGATGTCAATTATGCTTCAATTTGAAGTACCTGAAACTCATTACTGTGCCAAAGAGAGTCTAAAACTTTTCCCACATCTCAATAGGAGTATCACAACTATCAAGGTAAAAAATAAAAATATCTGAAACATGCAAAGAAATAACACCCATGGCCTCATCCATCTTATTTATATGTTGCATGTCCTTGTAAGGACAATTCAAAAGTGGCTGAATAAGATCCAAACAAGACTATAACCCGCATGATCGGAGAAGCCTAGTCATATGGGATTTCCACAAATGATAATTATGTAGTGTGAGAAGCTCAAATGATACTGAATCTTCCATGTCATACCTTAAACATTCTGGTCAAATTCTTCCCAAAAATATCTCATATCTGAAGCAGGCTCGTCAAGAGCTTTCCAACGTCTGTTCGTGAGCCAAAAATGAAGTATGTATGCTCATTCTAGAGGCTTGGAAATGCTGAAAAGAAGGGCTCTCTTTGACTGGAAAAAAGCTAGTAAAACAGAAAAATCTCAAAATTAAATCCCTACCAAAATCTCCATCCCAGAAAAAAATTTTGGATACTATCTCATTTGAAAAAAATGGCCTCTGTTTGCTCAAGTTATGAGCAAAACACCAAAGACTGCTCCAAAACAAGAAAAGAACCAAGAAACCCAAATTGCCATGCAAATTTTTTTTAGTTTTTTTTTTCAAAAAAACTGGTGGCATGAATTTCAAGGAAGCATGGAAATCAAGGCGGTGTGAAAACCAAGGCTTTTTTTTCCTCGAAAAACATGCCAAGGTCGTGCATACAAAAAGAGGGCCCAGATTTCAACTGTGTCCAAATTGGACATGTCTTATATGAAAATAGGGGTTTTGGGGCATTTCGGACGCAACCCAGATGTCATTTTTTGCTCAAAATGCTCAGAAAGATAAATCCTCCCAAAATCCACTAAAATTTGAGAGAAAAAAATTGAAACCCTTGGAGCTCCAAAAACTCAAGAATGGGCTGCAATAATAAGGTTCTAATACCATGTTAGAATTCATAGAATTCAACCACCAACATCCAGTGCATGCAAAATAACATGTTACAAAAGAAAAGCTTGGAGACAAGAATGTTCTGAAAGACAAAATATGCATTCAGAGAGGGAATAATAAAATACAAAGAGATCAATCCTTATAAAGAAGATCGAACACCAAGAAGGTGGAGAAACCTAGGTTGCATGAATTTAATTAATAAAAAGTTAATTATTGCATGCCTAAAGTTTAGCTTAAGTGAACAGGAGATAAAAAGGTGACTTAAACAATTAAATCAATAATGATTTAATTAATAAGTGAACATAGAAATATCTTTTTACTCTAACACATACTGCAACAATTATAAAATGATCTTTTCATTATTTTCTAACATAATACAATGAAATTAAAAGCAGTATACAAATATATAGTAAATACACAAGAACATGAATTACCTTAATGAAGGTATTCCAATCGTAGGTTTTCATCCTTTGCCCAAATTCACTTTTCTTTGATATGAGATTGTTTTGTTCACAATGAATCCTGGAGGAAATAAAAAATTTTGTATGATTTATAGCATTGCTTTGCTACTCCATTAATAACCAAGGAAGGGAACTTATATTAATTCAGCCTCCATTTCTATTTGATTGAATGACATTTTTCATTGCATGATTGGATTCATGAATGTTACTACAAATTTCAACAATTTTTTCTTTGTCATGCCTTCCATCCAATATCTATTATGTATCTGTTATATTCTTTCCAATATACATAGTATCAAACAAATGTACAATTTGTAGTCGTTCGTAGTAGGGAAACCTGCTAAATTGTATGGGGTAACATTTTATTCCCTTTAGAAGGTTGTCATTAATGCCTTTATAGCCTTCATGATCATTAATTACATCAACAATAAACAAAACACAATATAAAAAATATAAATTCTAAACATAAACCATTAGATGGAATGACATTACCTTGATGATTAATTTTATTATATTCCAACTTCCATAGGCAAGGTGTCATTATTTGTGGCTTTGATGTATTCTCTTCTTTCCCATTGAAAATGGATTTTTCAGTATTTTGATAATTATGATTTTTGTGGAGGAAGTGCTTACACTCATCAAACACCTACTTTCCTAAACGTTTTGAATGATGATATTTCATCTTTGGACCACAAAATGGACATGTAAATTTTCCCTTTGTTTGAAACCTACAAGATCATGCATAATTGGATTAAATATGTTAATTTTTATAATTATAATTATCATGCACAACTTGAACACTATAACATACCACAAAAATGTGTTAGTCCTGGGGCATCATGAATTGTCCATACACACATTGCATGGAATTGAAATTTCCTTTTTCCTATTGGTGTAGAGATGTCATACATAGTGACACCATTCCATAACTCCAATATCTCATCGATAAGAGGCTCAATATATATATTCATATCTTTAACTTGGTACTTACCTAGTTGAATGAACAAATACATTTATTATTATTATAACCATTTTACTGCAATATTTATATTTTAATGTAGATGACTATTATATGAAAAAATACCTAGAACAATCATTGCCAACATTATGTGCTCCCTCTTTATTGAGATCCATGGAGGAATTTTATTGTTGATAACAAAAATAGGGCACACTGCGTAAATGGATCTCAGCTTTCCAAATGGATTGACATCATCTATTGTCAATGAATTTCTTAGATTACGAGGTTCTTCTTTAAAGTGTGGCCACTTTTCCTCTATGTCCATAAATGCATAACCATGTGTAGGCATTCAAATAATGTCATCTCGACTTCTATTGCGTGCATGGTAATCCATAAATTGTCCCAAGCTAGTGCACCTGAATAATCATTGCAAACGTCAAATAATTGGAACATAACGAACAACCTTACAAGGAACCTTTTTTGTTAGTTGATCTGTTTGATATCTAATGATATGAAATTCATAGCATTCTATTACAAATTCATATTTTTTATTATATAAAATATGATCATTGGGACATGCATCTATTTCTTGATACTCCATTCCAATATCTTTCAAAATGATAGATAATTCTCAGTATGAGAGAGGTAGAATATTTTATGGTGGTAACAAAAACTCACCTATCAATCTACAACAAAAAATGTAATTTTTTAATATAAAGAATATTAATGGTACATGTTTCACCCTTTACTAAAAATAATGAAATTACGCCAAAAATAGATGGAAACAGATGACATATATGACACCTTAACATACATGAGATTGTTATGTTGGATAAACCATTCATAACCTTCAAGTTCACCAACAAAAATACAACGGAGAGAATATTTGTTTGGGAGCCTTCGTAAAGGGGCGCATATGCCTTCTCAAGTAGAGGTAAATCATGAACACCATCGAGGTCATCTTAATCATCATGATCAATTGTACCAGTACTAAATGTGTCATGGATCATTATCTTCAGCTTCAATATTCACACCTCCATGTTCCTCCACTTGGAAAACCACATTCTCTGGGTTATGGTGGTCAATATCATGCGCCCTAGGGTGCTCCACCTATATAAAATTGATCAACATAAATAAACCATGATCATGATCTCATCATCAAGTGATTTCTTATGTATATAAATTATTAAAATGATATAATGAACAACTTACCAATGGACGATAATCATGTCTCCCTTCAATGTGACCATGTTGCCTACAACGTTTCTCAGTTGTTCTAATTATAAGTCTTCTACTCTTTAAGGCCTTACAATTTTTGCAAGGACAATAATATTTTTATCACCTTTTATTTTCAAGCTAGACCACAATCTAGCAATTGTCTCCTTATTTTGTTCTGCACTGATATTATCTAATATGGTATTTCTTCACAAGCTAAAAAATCAGGCTATGGAAACTTCAATCTTGTAACAATTCCCACCAAGAGGGACTCATGAACATGAAATCTTTAAATATTTCCCTATCTATTTTGATGCTTTTATAAGATTATCAACTTCAATTTGATTTTTTTTATAACTCCCAATTCACAAAGATAACAATTCCTTCTTGGTTAGCCATGACCATTATTTAAAACACAACACCATATCTCTAATTTGTGGCAAAGATGACCTTTGTACTCTTGTGGCACTTTTTTCACTTAAGTAACCTTAGAGCCTTGAATTTATCATGACCTTTTCAAAAGGAACACCATCTAAAATCAATCTTGATCCACTAGGCAATGCCTTCATTGGGAATGAACATATAGGGTCAAACGTCAAGCTTGATCCTCTCGTTATTCCTTGAGCCAAACCATGGATGTAAATTAAATTTAATGAATTGAAATGAATAAAGTAAAAAATCTAAATAAATGGAAAAACTTTAAATAGAGATGCAAACCAAATTTATAAAAGTAAATTTAAATCTAATAAGTTTTTATTGTATAGGTCTCAAAAATTTAAGCATAAAATAATTACATAAGATTTCAAAATTTAAACCAAATTAAACTATTAAAATAATATAAAATATTCCACTTTTGTTCAAGGGATAGGAGGTTATAAGTTAGAGAGAAAACTAGTGGGTGGTTTTCTCATCTTGAATTTTGATGGTACCCATAGTGAGAATCCTTCTTGGGTGAATGTCGAAGAGCTTCCAAAATTAGACTAAACAAATTGTAAGAAAAAATATACTTGGATGAAGTTTTAGCTATATAATATTTTTGATGATGTTTTTCCTCCGAATGCTATCATAAGTGCAAGAAGTCAGAAAATTCATTTACCAAACTTGTGTAAACCTATCTCATTCCTCTTTCTTCGTGACTGCTCATGGAATGCCTAGGATGGTTTAGTTCCTCTTCTTGAGTTGTATCTTCCTCTAGGACAATGCCAAATTCTTAAGGGGTTAAGTTTTTTTTTTGCTCATGTGCCACACCATTTCATTAAAATGGGTTTTGTAATGCAAAGTTTGCCTAAAGCTATAGTGCATTTGAGAAGATTGGAAAGCAAAGCCTCCATTCAAGAGAAATATTTTGCAATGTCTAATATTAAAAGTTTATGATACAAGTACAAAATTAGATTAGAAGGTTCTTTCTCCCTAAGGAACCTTTCTATACAGCCTTAGCAGCAATACCTCCTTCAGTTTGAGTTGAGTTGTGAAGTCCTACTTTTGAGGGAAATACTCCTATGCTCCTCAACAAAGGTATTTTTTATATTTATCACCAACAACTTGATTTGAGTCATTTTGTTTGAATTATGCTCAATAATGAAGTTCCTTTAAGCTACTCCTAAGTGTACGCTCTAATATACGAGTTATTTCACCCTAGCACCATTAAAAATGAGTCTTGCATTGCTCAATTCACCATATAAGGAATTTATCCATGGACTCACATTTCTTCGTATTGCGAACTATGCAAATTTGGTTTCAAAAGGGAAACTATTTTGAAGTGTTGTAAGATACTCATTTTATGGATACACTCTAGGTTAAAATTTATTTTTCCTAATCACTATTGAAAAATCAGGTCTCCATTCCATTGGTTTCTTGTTTCTTTAGTTGTTTGTTCCTTTCAATTTTGGAATTATTCTATAAAGTGGTAAATCTATCAATTTGTTTGGGTTTTTTATATATTTGGTGAGTTATATGCCCTTTCAATTTGATCTTTTGAATTTTACTAAGTTTTCTATGGGTTCATAGATACCCTTAGTACATTTATACAATATATATTAAAATTATAATAATTCAAATAATAATCACATAATAAATTTATACGTAAAAATAATATTAGAATTAGTTTGGCCCCCATGATGTAGACTAATGTGTGTTTCTGAAAAATACATCACAAGTGTAGTAAAGCTCTCCCACAAAAATTTATAGTGACACTTCACCTATAACAATTTATAGTAAGACCTGGAAAAAACAATAGACAAAAGATAAGTAAAAATGATTCACCCACCCCTAAGGAGTTTTCAGAATAAGCTTTCTCAATACAAATAGGGGAAATATAGATCCCTCAAGAGCTAATTGAGTTATTCACAATAGCTCAAAGGCTTTCATTTTATCATCTTCAATACAATTTCAAGTTCAAACTAATAATTAGGCTTAAGTCAAAGAATCCACCACCTTAAGTCTTCATATACACTAGCAAAATGGCTTTCACAAATTTGTGTGGAGGTTATATTTAATAAGGTTTAGGTGGAACCGTGGACATTAAACATCCATAGATAATTTCTTCCTATTTAAAATTTAATTGTGATGTCCTTTCATATTAATCAAAGCATCATTGGCAACATATCCTTTATGATCTTGACAATGAACAAGTTCTTTGTATTTGGTTGATGTCTACATGTTTTGAAATTGACTTGTAATTATCAATTAGGGTTGGTCATCCTCAAAAAAACCTTTGTAGAAGAAAGGATGTATGATCTAAGTATTTTGTTGAAATATTTTATGGATGAACAGTTTGACTGTCATGACTATGACAGTACAGTCGTAACAGACTTGTTTTTTTTTGACCCTATGGTATTGGCTATGGAATGAATGGACAAATAATATTTGATACAGTTTGTGAAAATTTATTTGATGAGTGTTTATTACACCAAGTCCTCCCACAATAGAAAAATTCAACCACAAGCTGCAAATCTGGTGCTTGCTACATGCATAGACAAGTTTGAAACTAGGGCATGACATTGGAAAACAAATAAGAATGCACTGTGCAAAAATGTGTGCCCTAGCAATGAAAATTTTATTAAAATAATGTAAAATCACAAAATAATTCCCCAAATTCCAAAAATGGGAAGAGAAATGCAAGACTCAAGTTCATAAAGATAAAACATAGATCTCTCTAGTCATTTCAATTTGATTGCATAGCCTATTGAACTCACCGAACATGTGCACCTCTGCGTCGGATGTGCATCCAACTAATTTTTTTACTATGCCCACGTATTATAATGAACCCGCGTACATTAATTTTTAAAAAAACATTTTTTCCATCATAAATTCTAATGAACATGGGCAATGTTTTAAAGAAAAATCAAATTTTCCTTGTAAAATATGACAAATCAAAAGAAATCCCATAGCTCATCTGAAATGTTAGTTGGAAAATAAACCCAAATGAGTTAGTGATAGTTGGGAGTCGGAAGAATTAGACAATTTCGCAAATCTATTTTTGGTAACATTGGATAGATGTTTATGGAGAGTAAGGAGTGGGCTATTATCATGAAAGTGAAGTATCTTGGAAATGGAAAATTTGATTCCTTCTTATATGAACCAGCCTCCTCTTTATGTTCTCCTCTTTGGAGAAGTATAATCAATGTCAATAATGTTCTCAAGAAAGGTAGCAGACCAGTTATAGGAAATGGTAAAAACACAAGATTTTGGGAGGATATATGGAATCAAGATAAACCTTTGGCTGAAGTTAACTCCTTATCTCAAGTTAAAAGATTGATTACTAATCAATATGGTACCTATGTGGAGAAATATGATTATTGGATAGAAGTTAAAGCTAATTGGAAATATTTCACAGGACATCTGCAACAAAGTGATGATTTTCCTCCATATATCATCAACAAAATTCTTAAAAATTTGAGATCTCTATCTTTGTTCTTTCCAGATTGTGCTCTCTTTTCCCAATCTTGTGATGATAGATGCATATAGAGGTATAAATCATCAATTTCCTTCTCTATTAGTTGAGAAAATGGGATATGGAGAGGATGGAAGATAATGAAGAATTATGGAGGTATATCTAGATTCCCAACCTTATCCCCAAAATTAATTTTTTTTGGTGGGTTTTTTCTCACGGGATGATTCTCACTATGGACGATTTTAATCGGCATGGTTTTCATTTTGTTAATAGATGTATTCTTTGTCAAGGTGATAGTGAATCCATCAATCATATTTTTATTCACTGTTCCTTTGCTATTTAATTCTGCCACCTTGTCCTCCCATCCCTCAATGTTGTTTGGATAATGCCTAGCACTATGAGTCTTTTGACTGATCATTGGAGTTTCATTCCTCTCAATCACCCTATTCTCAAGAATTTATGGGGCCAATTCTCCCTGACATGACCTAGCATGTTTGGAAGGAGAAAAACAATAGGATTTTTAGGGACCAAACTAGAACCATGTATACTCTATTTCAGGTCATAAAGAAGCAAGTTATTGAGAATGTTAATGATGATTATTTTAGAAAAGGGAAAGTTCTACCTACTTTGCATGACTTGAGAATCAAACAAAACTAGAATATTCACTAGAACCTTCTTAATATTGACTGGGCTAGTATTTGGAAAAGAAGGTTAACCAGTTGGATTCCTCCAGAGGTTGGCTGGGTGAAATGTAATGTTTATGGTTGTGCTAAATGAAATCTGGGAATCTGTGTTGCTAGAGGAGTTATAAGGGATTGGAATGGGGCTTTCATTGATGGATTTAGAAAAAACCTTGGATTTGGGACTAATAAAAATATTGAATCTACGGTTGCATGGTAAGGAATAAAACATCTGAAAGTCCTAAATTATGACAGAGTTATATTTGAAGGGGATTCTAAAATAATGGATAACTTGGAGGGTAAATCAGGTTTCCCTTGGTATATTTAAAGTCTAATGGATGACTATAAAATAATGCTATCTACTTCCAGTCAATTTAGGCTTCTCCATACTCTTAGGGAGGGTAAAAATGCTATGGATTTAATGGTGAACTGGGGCCTCAATATTCATGATTGGGGCTATATTACCTTTGAACAATTTCCTCAAAGGTTGAGAGAGATTATTTCCAATGAAATAAAAAAGCATTAATTTTTTGATGCTTCAAATCTAGTGGAAGGTGTATGTTTGTATCAAATGAATAACGATCATACATGGAATTTTACATTTGAAAAATAGTGTTAAGTTGCAGACCATGGGGAATAAGTTTATTCACCCATCAATTTTAGATGAGAAATTCCAGGGTTTTAAATGTTTCCATGTAAACGGTCATGTTCAAAGCAATTATGTTAGAGGCGGGAAGAAGGTTGTCACTATTTTAATAAATAAAGGATATCTGAAGATATTATTAATATGGTTATTAAAAATCAAAGTTGCATTGTAAGGCATTCATGTGATAATTGAAATGAGTGATTGCTTGACGAATTTCCAAGCAGATCAGAAAATTGAAATGAGAATGGAGGTCACTCATTAAGTTAGCATTAGAGCTGAAATTGGATCTGGATTTGCGAAGTAAGTTGTATGTATCTGATCATAACTATTGATTACTTTCTAACCATTTTATCAGTCAAAATCCTTTAACAAGGTTGACCTAACAGTCATTATGTAAATCCTCTAAACAAGGTGACATTCAGGTGGAATGTTCTAAGTCCTATAACAAGGCCACTCCTGACAGGGTGATTAAATCCTTTAACTAGGTCACATTTACCAATGTGTTTTGTAACCTTTAACAGGGTTGTCTCCTAACAGAGCTCACTTCATAAGAGTTAAAACTTGGTAGCATGTTACTGGTGTTTTTTCCCAAATTGGGTTTCCACGTTAAATACTTGTGTCAACTTGTGTGAATGTTTATGGTTTGTTTTACTGTTAAGTTTATGCAAGCTAATTACATCTTAACACTAAACTGCATGTTTAAGTTGTTGACATATGCTACTGATGTCGAGTAGATCTGAGTTTTTTAAATTGATGCAAAGTTTCAATTGGTACATCTAGACCTGAGGGTAACCGATTCACCCTTCCCCTCTTAGTTATTCTAAATTCATTCTAACAATTGGTATCAGAGCTAATTTCTCTTGAAAATAGTTTGAAGGATCAAGATGTATAACAAGGAGGTTCCGAAGCTAAACAAATATAACTTCCCTGCCTGGCAGAGTTTGATGAAACTGCATCTTGCCAGTATTGGAGATGATGCTAAGCACCTTATTGAAAATGATTATGTAGCACCTACTACACCTCTCACTATTGCACAGTTAAGAGAAAAGAAAGAACATTTAATCAAGCAATGTTGGAGATTGCATCTTCCTTGAGCTATTCTGAATTTGATGATATAAAGAACTGCACAAATGCAAAGAAGATGTGGGATACCCTGACAACCATCTATGGAGGAGACATAAGTGTGTTGAGAGCCAAATCTGAAAGCTTAAGAGGTAAGTTTGATGAAATGAAAATGCAAGGAGAAAATATAGTTTAGTACTGTAGTAGAATAAAATAAGTTGTTAATGCTATTAGAGGAGAAAATGGAACAATTGATGAGAACACTATTATGAGCAAGGTACTAAGAACTCTTCTTCTTGTATATGCTATTAGAGTCTCTGCAATTCAAGAATTGAGATGTACTCCTAATAATAATCTGACTTTAGAAGGTCTGGTAGGCAGACTTACTGCATTTGAGAGGTCAAATTTTGATAACTACACTCCACAAGCTATTGATTATGCATTCAGATCCCAGCTAGTCCTCAACAAATCAAAGAAAGGAAAGAAATGTGTGAATAGTGATAGTGACACTACTGATGATGATCTTGAAGAACTTGAAGAACTTATGGAAAAAATACTATCTAGAGGAAAAGGAAAATTCAGAGGTAAACTTCCTATCATTTGTTTTTCATGTAACAAATTTGGTCATATTGTTGCCAGATGTCCTAATAAGAATGACAAAGATGAAAGAAGGGACAACAAATACAAATACAGAAAGGATGACCGAGACTTTAGAAAGTATAAGGATTACAAAAACAAAGGTAATAAATATTTCTATATAGCTGAAGAAGCTTCTGACAATTCTGATGACAATGATATAGAAGTTGTGTATGTTGCTATGAAAGATGATTCTGATGATGATGAGAAAACTGCACTAATCTCTTGTAAGAGTAAAGGTGACCATTGTATTATTTACAGTGGTTTTTCCCATCATATGACTGGTGACAAAGATAAATTTGAGACCTTAGATCAGTGCAAAGGTGGTTTTTAAATTTGGAAATGATACACCATGTCTTATCAAAGGGAAAGGATCAATTTAATTGACTGACAAAATCAGATGTGATGACGTATATTGGGTTGATGATCTTAACTATAATTTACTGAGTGTTGCATAGTTGAATACTTCTAGCTATAGAATTGAGTTCCATCACAAGAAGGCAAAGATCTATGATGCTACTGGATAACTAGTTAAAAGTGGTGAGAAAATAGAAGGTAACTTGTTCTATATGGATTTAGCTGAAGAGACATGCTTGTTTTCACAATACAATGATGTTTGGTTATGACATAAAAGGTTATGTCATGTAAAATTTGATAACTTGGTAAGAATAAGTAAACTGAAAAAGGTTAGAGGGTTGCCTAAGTTAAAGAAACCTAAAAATGCTATGTGTAAGAAATGTCAACTAGGAAAAATGACTAAGTCTAGTTTCAAGAGTAAGACTCATACTTCAGAGGAAATTTTGGAATTAGTTCATACTGACCTCTATGGTCCCATTGGAGAGAAAAGTTACTGTGGAGCTAGATATTTCATTCTCTTTGTTGATAATTATTCTAGGATGATGACTATGATGTTTCTTAAGGAAAAATCTGATGCATTCCAGTTATTTAAGTGGTACTTGGAAAATTTTGAAAAGGAGACAGGTAAAAGTTTGAAATGTTTGAGATCTAACAAAGGAGGCGAGTTTACTTCCAATGAGTTTAATAGTTTCTACAATGACCGAGGCATAAAAAGACAGATGTCCGCACCCAAGACACCACCACAAAATGGTATTGTTGAACGCAGAAACAGATCTATCATAGACTATGCAAGAACACTAATGATGGAGAAAAATATTGCACATAAATATTGGAAATAATTTGGGAGTATTGCAGTCTATACCATGAACAGAATACAAGTCAGGAAAGGTACTAATGCTACACCTTATGAACTTTGGTATGGATATGCACCTAGTGTAAGATATTTCAAAGTTTTTGGAAGAAAATGTTTTATACTAAAGGACAACAGAAATGGAAAACTTGATGCTAAAGGAGAGGAAGATATATTCCTTGGCTATTCAAATAAAAGAAAAGCATACACGTGTTTGAATTCTAATACTAACAAAGTTGTGGAAAGTGCAAATATTAGAATTGATGAATATGTAGAAATAAATGAAGCTGAAAGTACACAAGAACCTGAAAGTTACAAGTCATTTGTCTATCTAGATGAGGAAGATTCTAATGCATTATATGAACCTGTGAGTGAGGCTTCCAAGCAACAGCTAGCACCTACCGAGTCACAGAGTGGAGTTTCTGAGCAACATGAGGTGAATGTTGAGCTATATGATGGAGATGTCGAGTCATAGAACCAACCTGCATTGAACGAGAACAATGAATCTGAAGCAAAACATGAACCTACTCTAGCAAAGTATGTAAGGAAAAGCACCATAGGAGGAGAATTTATTTTGGGAAAAAGATTGATTTCATGGACAAGAAAGAAACAGAATTGCACCTCACTATCTACAGCTAAAGCCGAGTATGTGGAAGTAGTAGTCAATTGTTCTAATATTGTGTGGTTGAAGATACTACTGAAAGGTATGAAAGAGGAGATTACAGAACCAGTTTTTACTTGTTGTGATAACACAAGTGCCATTAATATTTCTATAAATCCTATAATGCACTCTAAGACAAAGCATATATCTATCAAGTATCATTACTTGAGGGAGCTAGTTCAGAACAAAGAAGTGAGGCTGGATTATTAGAACACTAAGGAACAGTTAGCAGACTTATTTACAAAATCACTACCCAAAGATGCTCATGAGTATCTACGAGGTAAATTGGGGGTGATTCCCCTAATTGAAGCTAATTTAGTTCTGTATGGAACTGTTGCATCAAATGTTATATTCAGAATATTTGACACATTGATGCACAGGCAGTCACACTTTAGGAAGTTGCCTAAAGCTGTGAAGTTGGACAAGAACAGAAAAGAACATCAGTCATAAACAAGATGATGGGAACAACATGATACAGAGTTATGAACGGGACAATCTACATGATAAAGATGTCAACGTCTTTGGCATTTTTGTCAAAGAGGGAGAAGTTTGGTGAAAGAGGGAGAGGTCACTACTTAGAGAAAAAGAGATTGATGAACAGAAATAGAAAGACATCAGTGTGATCACAGACACAGAGGAAGAAAAGTTTTGAAAGATGAGAATTAGAATGAAGCTAAAGACATTAATGAAGATTTGTTTGTATCAAGGAACACATGTGAATTTTTGGATTGTATGGTAACTATGCTTGTTAAATTATTGTTTTAAATGTTTAGTCTTTTCCATCAATGCCAAAGAGGGAGATTGTTGAAAAGTTACAATGCAAACAATGGTTGTTTTGTCATTGATGTCAAACCTTAACTAGTGAGACTATTGCTATCTATTTGAGTACCATATCTATTGATTGATGAAGAATATTTAACAAGAAGACCAAGTGGAATGGTTGAGTTAAGGCAAATAACAAGGGTACTTGATCAGTTGGCACATTGGCAAAGCAATGTGTTGTTTATCTTTTGATGTCAATTTTACTGGTTAGTTTGTGTTGAGCACTAGTATGCCGAGCAAAATTTCTAGTAACGACCGAGCACCAGTGAAATTGTCGAGCAAGTTTAGTGTTGGCCGAGTGAGAACACAATAGTGGCTGAGCGCCAATATTTTGATTAATGATGAGATTTAAGATCTCTGTCCGACATAGTTAATTTTATTAGGATATGTAAAGTTAATTAAAGATTGATCCATGTTATTTAATGCATAGGTAACCGCAATTAATGCATGGATTCAAGATTTAATTAAAGACTACTTTGGAGAAGTAAATGGTAATGTAATGATGGGATGATTTGTTGGATATGACCTAACCTAAGATCTACAATCTTGATTAAGCGGAAAATATTTATCTTACCTAGATGAAGAGGTATAAGATAACCTCAAGGGATTATTCATGAATGTAATGTACTTGTGTGTATGCAAGAGGATTGCATAGTTAATTTACTGATTGGCATGACCTAGCAAATAAGGTTGAATAGAGAAGCAGAGAATTACATGAGTGATTGCTTGACGAATTTCCAAGCAGATCAAAAAATTAAAATGAGAATGGAGGCCACTCAGTAAGTTAGCATTAGAGCTAAAATTGGATCTGGATTTGCAAAGTAAGTTGTATGTCTCAGATCACAACTACTGATTACTTTCTAACCATTGTATCATTCAAAATCCTTTAACAAGGTTGACCTAACAGTCATTGTGTAAATCCTCTCAACAAGGTGACATTCAGGTGGAATGTTACAAGTCCTCTAACAAGGCCACTCCTGATAGGGTGATTAAATCCCTTAACCAGGTCACATTTAGCAATGTGTTTTGTAACCTTTAACAGGGTTGGCTCCTAACAGAGCTCACTTTAGAAGAGTGAAAACTTGGTAGCATGTTACTAGTGGTTTTTCCCAAATTGGGTTTCCATGTTAAATACTTGTGTCAACTTGGGGGAATGTTTATGGTTTGTTTTACTATTAATTTTATGCAAGCTAATTATATCTGAACAGTAAACTGCATGTTTAAGTTGTTGACATATGCTACTGCTACCGAGTAGATCTGAGTTGTTTAAATTGATGCAAAGTTTCAATTGGTACATCTAGACCTGAGAATAACTGATTCACCCCTCCCCTCTCAGTTATTCTAAATTCATTCTAACACTTACGACATGGATAATCATAATGTTTACATACCATTCACAAAGGGAAAATTTGACCTCAAATATCTGAAAGATTATTTCTTTAGTAGTCCAAACACTTGTATCATTATTAATCATAATGTCATAAATCACATTGGTTTAATTCAATGTAGACATGTTTCATTCTTCAAGAGGCTTTTACATTTGTATAGAAAGAGACAAAAAAATGATTTCCTTTTTTATTGCATGTTTAGTTAAAGAGGGCCTACTAGAATGATAGTAAAAGAGACCCAAATTAGCTTCAAGGAAGTCATAATCATGGGTGGGCCTTTGAAGAGGGTGGATTCAAGAGACTGTAAGGAGTTTATGTAGAATGGTGAGCTATGTGATGAGTTTAAGAAAGTTGTACTAACCAATGACATTTAAGATATGAAAGGTTTTAAAAATACCCTCTCCGTGATATTTGTTAATTCAAGGCACAAGGTAAATGTGGCTATCAGAATCTAGTCAAATTATGTGTTTCTCCATAGATAATTGTTGAGGCTGTGAGTCTATCAAGTGTGAAGGGGAAAAGGTTGAGAGGAAGAGCACTAGATATTACAAGAGCTATATGAAAAAATATTTGAGAAGGGAGAGAAACCTGTGACTGTGGTGAATGGTTATGGGTATGATCGCTCTTGCCTTCCCCCAACTTATGCTCTAGCCTATCTTTATGTGATGAAATAATTTATGTTAGAGGGTTGTTTCACTACTTTCCATGGTTACCATTTTACCACTCTGAATCATATAAGGCATAGAGATAAAATTAATATTCCTTATTTTCTTTTCTCTTCATTGAGTAATAACATTTCTAAGGGTGAGTCCCCTCCCCTGCACCAAGGATTGATCTATGTGTTGTATCAATTTGTGTTTTGTAATTTTCCTCTGATTAGTCAATGCATTACCTATCCCCAACTAGGAATCCAACAAATTGAGGACCCCCCCCCCCCTGGAGTACGGTCAAAATTGAACTTTTAGGCAGTATCCCTCTCCCTAAAAGTATAAACTCTAAGCAAAAGAGAAATAAAATTATCAAAATCCCTCCTCCATCTGTTCCTAAAGTCTCTTTTGAAGAAGCCCTCCTTGATACTACCCTAGCCAAAAGAAAAACCCCAAATAATAAGTCTAACCCTCCTAAGATCAAGAAAACTAAATCTAGAGCTAAAAAGAATATTATTGATGTAGATAAACAGAATAAGGAAGAGGGTATTGATTCTCAGGAAGGTTAGAATATAGATAGCTTTGGGGAAATGAAGTATGACATGAATTATGGAGATTGTAGGTCAAATAACCTGAGGAATAGAAAATATATAAAGGGGAAAGCATGAAGAGGAGGTGGTCCCTAAAATGAACCTTGAGTATGAACCTGATGAAATTGAATCCATGGAAAACTCAAAGAATGAGGATTATGTTAAGGAGACTGAAGAGTTGGAACATACTGAAGAAGAGAAATCCCTGAAGATCATTGTGAACCTTGATGACTTAGAGGAAATAGTGTTCATACGACATGTACTTCCCCTGTTCTTCCAGAAGAGGGCTACATGATGAACAAGTCCCCTACCCCTTACTTAGATTGTGAAGAGGAAAATGACATGCTAGAAAAGAGTAAGGACCTCCATAAAAGAATGATTGCTCTGGAAAATTATATTACCATGATACTATTTCTAAAGAGCATTGCAATGTTGTTATCTCTACTCTTTGTAGGTTGTTGAGAAAAATAATAATGAAGATTGTCTTCAGGTGGCTATGGGAAAATGTAGGATGAGGAAGAGTGCAAAGAACAAGAAGCAGGATGACAAGGGAGACGAGGAACCTAAGGGAGCTAATACCAAAGACTGGGAGAAAGATCTTAATTGTCTCCCAAAGGAATGGAAGACTATTTCTAATTCCAAATGATTATTAATCTACCTTTCTCTTGTTTCACCTCTAATGTTGATTTGATTTTGGTTGACTTTGTTAAACTTTATGCTATTGTTGTTTTTTGTTGTGTTGCTATTAATTAGTATGAACTAGAACAATGTGATTCCTTCCATTAGGGAAAAAGAAGTTATTTTTTATTTACTCAGAAGAAGATAGATAATAGCATGGATAATAGTGATATTGGTGTTAGATTAGGGATAGCTGATAGTGTTGAACAATTTTTTTTTATTAATTTTTCTCATTGATGGGTTTTGGTGGCTTTCTGTTGGAATGGCCTGAAGTTTGGTTTTCTAGTCTGAGTTGTAATGTGACTGTTCTTATCTGGAATTAGGGCCCTCTCCCTTCCATCTTAATAGAAAACAT
Source organism: Thuja plicata (assembly GCA_018584345.1). NCBI lineage: Eukaryota > Viridiplantae > Streptophyta > Pinopsida > Cupressales > Cupressaceae > Thuja > Thuja plicata. The sequence goes on from MU223089.1 coordinate 839,004, forward strand.
ATTAAAAATATTTACCTCTAGTATCGAAGCTGCACATGCACATGAAGTGGAAAGAACATTACAAGGTGTACTTGCACCACATGTTGTACCCTGCAATGTATATTATTCATATATCAGTTTAAGTTGTTCTATAAATAAAAATTTATTTACATTTATAAGATTTAACTGATTAATAAATAACATATCATAAAGACACCTACATCTGATCTCCATCGGAAAACACCATGGTCATCAGGTCATCGATAAGGGCCACATCCTCTGCAATGGAAGTAAGGAATCTACTCCCATAATGTGCACACAAAAGTGATGTGGCACCATCCTCATTCACATCAGTATCTACCCCAAAACATATATTATGGCAGCTGGCATACATATGATCAATGGACTGGGCTGAGCCAAATAATGCATCTAAAGGCATGTGATGCACATGTTGATCCATCATATGGTCTGACTAACTATGTACCATGCTTAACAATGACATTGTCAATGGCGTAGCCCGTCTGAAGAGTATGTAACTCCATAGACTTCTTCAAGGCTATTGGGAGTGTGATTTGAGACATGGTCTTAGGAGCTAAAGCAATCCTATGTTGGGGGTCTACCAGCCTCTGAGCCCTAGGTCTATCCTGCGCAGAGCCTCTCCCTCTACCCTAGAACTGCTACATTTCAAAGTAATTTGACATCAAGTTGAGGATAAACTCACAATATAATTTTCTTAAGAAATGTAGAGGCACCTCAAAATTATTACAAGGTGGTTGGTCAAAGACCATATACCACCTATCCCAAAAATCATTTTTTATCCCAGCATGGTTACACCAATGTATGGGAAACCTCTTCGAATCATTAAGTAGGGTATGATTAGTTTTAGGTTCCATTAAAAGAGCACATATGTCATCTTTACTTGTGGATTTTCCTTTCACCTCAGCATATGACAACACATTAGCATAAAATGCACGACATTTATCCCTATATGTGCCCCATTGTGTAACCTGTCTAGATACCTCCCTAGCGCTATGGGTCATTGACTCTAGGGTTATGGTGAGGGATGAGTGGTACTCATGAGTAGAGGACCTCAACCTATTTACTATGATAGAAGTTTGAGTAGTATTTTATGAGAGGCAATTTATAAGATCCTTATGTGTGGCCTGTAAAGGTTCTACTAGAGGACACAAAGGTTTTTGGCGTTGTGGTTTTTGTTGAGGAGTGACATTTTGTGGGTTTTAATGTTGTGGGGCAATATTTTGAGGGTTTTCTTATTCTTCAAGTGCAACATTTTGAGCGTTTGGTTGTGGTGGTATGCCAGGAAGGGGTTGTTGTTGTCTATTTCTTCGTCAGGCATTATTTTTAGAATCTAGCATAGAAATTATTTTTAAAAACTTAAATCAATTGAAAAAACTTTATTTCAATTCAATTTTAAACAAAAACAATAAAAAAAAATTCTTACCTCTTCGACAACGTGGCATTGCCATAAATTGGTGTAAACGCTAAAAAAATAAAAACAAGGTGGAACACGAAGGTGTTATGTCAATTTTGGCTAAATAGAAGTCGTTGTTCACTGTTTTGGGTCGTTGGGAATGAGTTTGTCTTGCGGGTTTACAAAACTCGTATGGGTTCTGAAGAAATTTAAAAAAATTGTGTTTAGTTCTTCAAAACCCGATCGGGTTTTAAAGAACTTTAGGCTCGATTTTACCAAACCATAGCCTAATCACGCTATTTGAAATTTTAAATAACCCAATCAGGTTACAAAGAATTTTGGGTTTTTTTGGGGGGTGTGGCCACTTTTCTATCTAGCATCTTGGTGACCTTACCCTCTTAAACACAATCAAATTGAGAAATAAAAAATGAAGAGATAAATAAATAATACTATTAGATTTCCACCATTCATATTTCTTATGTCTTCTTAGCATTCTCTTTCATTTGGATGATGTATTAGGGAGTATGATTCCATATGTTTAAAAACTCATACACAATCAAATCTAGAAATACCAAATGAATAGATGAAAAATTAATGCTATGGATTTCTACAATCTATATTTCTTAAGTCTCCATAGCACTCTATTTCATCAATTTGATTCATAAAGTTGATGTGAAAATCTCATACATAATCAAATCCAAATATAACAAATGAATAGTTAATAATATTTAAAAATATATTAAATAAATAAAATATATAATTGTAGGTGATTTTTTTATATTTGGTATTATGATTGGTTTGGGGATAAAAATAAATTGCATTTAACCATAAATTAAAAATAAAAATACAAACATAGTTTATAAAACATTAATTTCTTTTATCTCATGAAATTTAAAATTTAAAATTATATATCTCAATTATCTTAAACATAAGTTGATGCTAGTGTCTACAACAACAAAAATTGAAGATATCTAAATAAATAAATGCAAATAAATAGAGGAGGTGTCGCCTCAAAATCAAATTCTATTAGCCTTTTTTTATTGTATGGAGGATTTTTCATCTACAAATTCATTTTAGCTACTCAATAGGGAAGCAGAGTCTTAAGTTGAACCTCTCCAGCTAAAAGCCAAGGACTTAGGCCAGAATGTCCCGGATCGTGCCCCAAGGGAATATGGCAGATAAGCTTCTTTTAATTAATGATTTTGAGAGAAAATAATTTAATACCCACTCGTAAGTTGAACCCTTCCAACTAAGAGCCAAGGGCTGAGACCTGAATCTGGGAGATAGTGCCCCAAGAGATTTTGACAGATTAGCTTCTTTTAATTAATGATTTCAGGGAAAAGAATTAATACCCACTTCTCCAGATGGAATATATAAATCTTGGTACGTCATTTTAGCTACTCAAAGAGAAGCACAAGCTTTAGGTTGAACTGTTCTTACTGGAGACAAGCATTAGCAAACCCTCTTTAGAGAGAAGGGATTGAAGATATCTGTCATTTTTGAAACAAAATGGTAGACGAATTTCTGCTTCATGTTTTGTTCGTAGTCTGCATGTGTGGCACTGGAGCTGCAACTTGTATGATAGTTTACTTTGTACTGTGTGCTTCTATAGAAGCTAAAAAGTTCAACTCTTTCGGATTCTACTTAAGCATAATAGGACTTGTTTTATTTTTGATGATTCTATGGAGGGCAAAGTTTTTTGCCAAAAGGTCACTGACAAGAAGATTACAAACCTTTGATGTGACCGACTTTGATCCTCCTTCAGACTACATCATAAGTGTAAACATAAGGCAAAGCCCATATCTTGTGGGAGAGACAAGTGTTCAGTATAAAGAATCTGATGTTGTTGAGATGTGTGTAGTTTGCCAATTAGATTTTCAGGAGCAGGAGAAAGTCATTTTTCCAATGGGTTGCAGACATTACTTTCACAAGGAATGCATCACCAACTGGCTTCTCTATCACCACATCTGCCCAGTTTGTAGAAGGGTCATTCCTCATGCCCATCCTCTTCACGCAGCTGATGAAATTTCAATAATTCACATCATTATTACTGATGTAACAAACCCTAATGGTTGTGAAAATGAAGGAGCTTTGAACACTGTGGAAAATTGTTCTCCATCTACAACAAATACAACTATCACAGAGGCTGTTGATGGTAATGAAGGAGCTTTGGCTACTCTGGATTGTTCTCAATCTGAGACAAATCCAACTATCACAGAGATTGTTGATGAAGATAATCAGTCAATCAAAGATGGAGATATGAAGCTGGACTGTTCTCAATCTGAGACGAATCCAACTATCACAGAGATTATTGATGAAGATAGTCAGTCAATCAAAGATGGAGATATGAAGCAGATTATCATTGAGTAAGTTGGTATGCATTAAGAAATATGAATTCCAATTTCTGTCTTGGAGAATGATGCTATGCATACAACTACAGACAAAATAAGTAATGTTCAACAGTCAGTTGAAGTTTCTAGAGACAGATTCTAAATTAGTTTTTAATGGTTTTGGTAACTTTTTATAGATAAAAATTTCTGTTTCTTTCAGTGTTTTAGTCACTTTAAAAGCTTTGCATGCCAATGCAAGTATGTAATCGTTCCTGTCAAGGTCTGAAAATTTTGATGGATATGTTGAGTATGAGAGCTCTAATTTGAGGCACGATGTAATGGAAGTTGAATACATAAAAAGATGTTTATTTCAAAATCAAATTATATTTGTTGTTACAAGTCTTCTATTTGCTATAGCAATCTATGATTATTTACTGTACATTTTAAAATCTCCAATCTCTTCATTGCCTGCACGTAAGTACTCTCCTTTTAATCTGAAGGAATAAAAAAAACATGGTTTTATTTGTATGAAACTTATTGAAATTTGATGATAAGCTTAAGATCTTTCTTTCATTTCTTCTCATTTACAATTTGTTTCATTGTTCTCCTTAATTCGCATAAAAGATGAATCTGAATCCTTTGTAAGTTCAGAAAACATTTTATATGCAATTACTTTGTACATAAGCTTGTGTTTGTTACCAGACAATAAATCCTTTAATCATTTGAGGCCCGGTTGGCATTATTTCATTTGTATACATTTGTCTCTTTCAGGATTTTCTGAAGTTCTGGTTCATTGAGACCATTTGGAAGAGGAGAATAGGGTTAATTCAGATCAATTATTTTGTAGGAGATTCTTTTCATTTGATTGTAGTGATAAACTATATCGATATCTGTGCTCGCATTTTGTTTCAATATTCTCTTTCTATTATTTGAAATCTACGGACGATGTGATGTCTGAGGCAGACGTGCAAGACAACGGAAATGATCGCAGTAGTTTTAGGGTTTCTGTTAGTTATTTTATATGGTTTTCTGTTGGTTTTGGGGGGTTTGATATTTTGCTTCCAAACTATATCTACTGAGTATTCAACATGTTTTTTGTTGAGTGTCTAGCTCCCTAAAAAAAAGTGAGATCTATTCATTTTCATGAATTCATGTTTTGGTGGTGTATTGATGTGGCATCACATGTTGCTGCTTTTTAGATCTAAGGAATACATTTTAATCAATTACTCATAGTTATCATCAACACCATGAAATTTGAAGTCACAACTATTGATGGAGTATTGTCCATAAGGCATTAAACTAACAAAAACAATTCAAACTCACTTAACTACTCTTTTCCCAATATCATACAATGAAAACCAACACAATTATAAAAGATTGATGTTAATTTTGTTTTAAAGCTAACTACTTATCTATTTAATACACGTTTATACACAGTTAGACTCCGTCTTCTTTTTTATACATTAATTTATGGGTAAGAACAATCCTAGTTATGTATTTTTTCTCTGATCTTGGTGTGTTTTGGGGTCTTAGTTTGGGGTGTTTTGTGTGTTCTACACCACACTAACAGGGTTGTTTTTTTGTAGAGAGAATTTTTTTTCTTTTGGTGAGTTTTCTGTAGGGTGTAGTTGGGTTTTGGGTGTCCTTTGTACAAAGTGATGTCTAGAGGTAGCTTTCTTCTTCACAATGAAAAATATTTGTGTGTGATTTAGCCTACGTGACACTTTGTTTTGGTGTTGGTTGGAGCTTCCTTCTCCGTCCTTTGCTACTTTTTTCTTGAGCCCTCGAGTGGATTTGTTATCAAGGCTTGTATGTGGATTTTTGTGTGTTTTGTTTCCCTCCATGGGGACTTGCATGGCACTGCATGTGGGGGCTCATGTCTAGTGTTGATTCCCCCTTTCAAAGATGTTTCGATTGAAGGAATCCCATCATCAATCATACATGAAAACTTTGGCATTGGGTTGAATAAAACCATAATTGAGGAAACTTCTTCTCAAAATAGAGGATTTCTACCTTCAAAGGTGAATGGATGTTTTACAAGGATTGAATATAGGCCATACTAGTGATTCAACTTGATATTGCAGAGGTTGATGTCAATTATTTGACCAACCATGTCTTGATTTGTAAATTCATGGGGATTTGGGTCACTACCCCTTTTGGAATCATGGGCTCTTACCCCATGGAATCCAGAGGCAAAATGGAGGTGATATTTGTTGCCATACTTTTTTTCTTGCACTTTAGATGGAAATAAAAAATTTAAAGAGAGATCATATTATTTTTCTAATGAATTGGACTTTTCATTAAGTTGTGGCATGTTGGGTTCAACCCTATGGATGAGCTTCCATCAAGGGTTCCAATTTGCATATAACTTCTATGGTTCCTATTGGAATTTTTGAGAAACAAAATTTTTAACTTTGTTATGTTGTTTCTTAGAAAAGAAGTGGGCATGTCACAACAAACTATGTACAAAAATATATTCTCTTATCTTTTATTTGTATTAAAATTGATTTACGTAAGTTATTACTGGGTTTTACGGAAATTTGATAGGGTTGCGCCTCTTTGTTCCACTAAATTGATTATGAAACTCTTCCATTTTGTTGTCAAAAATGTCATGAATACGGTCATTTATTGTTGGTGTACCCTAAACCTAATTGTGTAGAGAATAAAAGTAACAATTCATCTTGTTCTTTAACTAAATAGGATAAAGAGAAAGCACATATGGTAGAAGATAAAGAGGGATTAATCATATTCAAGGCCCAAAATAAGAGAAGTGGGTAGAAGAGAACTCTAAAGGATGTGCAAAGTGATGATCTTTGTTTAACAGATTTGATGCTTTAAAAGATTTTAAGTAGTTTGAAGAGACCCACATAGGAATGTCTATTGGTCAAGAAGCTTAAAGGTCAAAAATTTCTTGAGAATGATGACATTCTTCCATTTTTGTATAGGATGGAAGCTTAGAAGGTCAAATGAAAAAAAAATCCCTTGTTGTCTTCAACTAAGTTGAAGATAAGTGGATGCAAAAAGGTGAAATATTTCTTAGATTTGGCTATTTCTATGGCTAATATATAGAAGGATTCTTAGTATGTTGGTGCACATAAGAAAAAGGGGACAATGATATGTACATGGTATATACAAGGGTTTTTTCCACTTTTTCTTAATGCACAATCGGAACAAAAATGACCCAATGGGCTCAATAGGAAGCTTAAGCGCTAAGTGAGTGCAATGATCCTTTGTTGTTATGATTAAGAATGAAATGTATTTGGGCAATTAATCTAATGATGCAGGATAGATGAATTAAAAAATCTAAATTAAGCAGTTTCAAGAAAATATAGATAGACAAACAGACAAGAGCCTACAATGATAAAAAAAAAAATGGAAAGTCAAAAACTATACTGACTTGTTCACTGAATATGAAGTTGTTTTGCCAAGAATAAAATGGCCTAAGTATTTTTTATTGAGAAAAAGAACCCTGGGGCATTTTATTCCTTGGAAATCTACCCAAAATTTTCATTGACAGTCTTGCAGATCTCCATCTTTCTAAAAACATTTTGATAGTTGCACCGCCTGCACCTGCACATAGAAAAATAGGGAAAAGGTTGTGGAAAGAGGTTTGCCTTGGTCAAACGCTTGTATAGGAATCAACCTTGAAAATGAAATAGGATTTTATAAAGAAAATAAATAATGAAGATAAATATTAGATCTACCTTGTCAATACCTTCATGAAGGGATATTAGGATCACACATATTCATGAAGATGCTTGGAATTTCCTTTTTTGACCTTGGAATGTACGAAGGAATCAAATATACCTTCACAAATGCATGGACCTATGAATACTACTACTAGATCTTTGATTTTTTTATGCTTGATTGAACACTTGCTATGAAAGAAGAATTGATGAGAATGGACAAAGGATATTCTTTCTTTCTTGAGAAACTCCTCTAATTGACCATCATGAGAGAGAAGCTTACTACAATGAAGAATATTTCCTTCAAATTGCATTGGATCCTTGGAGAAAGACTAGATATTGGATGTTTGCATTCAAATATTAAATTGAATTAATCAATTGAATGCTCAAGAAGGAAAAATCATGACTATGGTTGCTAATAGATCTTCTTGGTTACCAAAATGAGGAGAGATAGGATGTTTATATACCTCATCACATATTTCAAGATTCAAAATTAATCCAAACTGACAATGGGGTCTAATTTCCTAGTAAAACAATACAACGGGGCTCTAGTTCAAATTTGGGCCCAATCCTCAAGGAAGAAAATGCCCTAGGTATTGTTTTCCTAGGAGAAAGCACCAATATTTAAACTGGAAGCTGGGAAGATAGGGTATATGCCAGATTAGGAGGAAATAGGTAGCTAGATCAAACATAATTGACATAAAATCTCAAAAATGCCAAAATGGGGCCTAATTGAGCATCAAATTATGGGTGCTAAATTTTTAAGATGGTACATTTAGCCCCCACTTTAGAGAGAGTATAAGAAAAACTCATGCTCACTTTAAAGTAGATCAATGCATTGGAAAATTTTCATCAAGGTAAGGGAGACAAAGAAACACCAAGTCCCCAAGTGACTTGGGTGCTTATCAAATCCAAAACCAATATAAAATAGGCAACACTAGAGAGAGAGAGAGAGAGGTATTTCTTTATTATGGATTGTGCAAAGGGAAAATGCTACTACAAAAGATGGCATTAATATTCTAGAAAGCTATGTGATGCTAGTCAACCCATCAAAAGGGATCAGTCCTCAAGTAAAGCTTATGTTTGATAAGGTATCCAAAAAAGAGGTCATTCAAAGGATCAAATGAAAGAAGGAAAGAAGGATCGGTCTTAAGATCCACTGGATAATGTGCATGGCATAAAAGGATGATCACAAGGAAAAGAATTGTCTCCTTAGTCATCCACATAAGAGATTACATTGAATCATTGTGTGTATGCAAAATGTGGAATAAGGAGTAGAGTGTATGTCCCCATGTTAAAGTGATTGCAAGTATCCTAATGAGAGAAATGGATTTAACAGAGCAAACATGCACGCACAAGATATGTTTTCACTATGAGATGCCCCCAAGCTAGGAAAGGGATCTACTAACTCTGAGGTAAGTATGATCGTATGATAACTCAGGTATATCAAATGAACTATCATCATCCCCCAAAGGTAGTAGAACTACAAGCATAATGGAAGGTCACATAAGAGATACAAACAAGAGTATTTGTGTGGCACAATTACAAAAACCAAAAAGAATGGTATCTAACATTTTGCGTCATCCCAATCAAGCAACATAAAGGCACATTTACAAACAATGACACATGCATGAAATAACATGTATATGACATAGAGAAGAAATAAGATACGAATAGAGGAATGTCACAACAATTTTACGTCTTTATCACCTTGTGCCAATTGAGAAACAAGGATCATCTAAAAAAACCTAAACAAAACGTATAACAATAAATAGATCATGGGGGAAGCACATTACAATAGACAAATACAAAGGAATCCACCATACAAAAGGAGCTAATCAAGATATTTCCTACCCCCCCCCCCCCACCTTGGTATGTATCATTGAGGGAAGACTGTGGGAGATAGGAAGGAGGAGTAACATCAAGCACAACAAATGGAACAGTGGCCTATTTCAAACAAGGACCATGTTATAAGGATGAGTCACTTTGTTTATCACTAGGATGAAGAGAAAATTGTTTTGTAAATCTAGCTAGTAAATCATGATTAATATCAATAATCTCATACACATCATCATAATCACTAGCATGAAAATCATTTGCATTAGAAGAATTGGAATCATCACCATCAAGAGTATCTTCTTGATCCAAATTTATTAAAACATGATCTCTTATATGAATAGAATCATCATGTTTATTCAATTTAATCTTTTTGATATTAACTTCCTCCCTTGGGCTATGCATAGGTTGATCAAAGGGAAATAAGGCATAAATAGGCATCTTGGGGGAGGACAGGATTTGGGAAGCATGTTTATAGGATATATTTAATGACATTTATGGTGATGGTCACAAGCACAATGAGTACAGTTGGTTTTTTTTTTAAATTTAATTTGGTTTACGATAAATCAACATTGGGTCCATATCTTCTTTAGGAGGAAGAATGGAAGACACCACACTAGTTTGAGAGATAGAAACTATGAAGTATTTATAGGATATGGGAGGTGGAACTGAAGCATAAATGGGAGGTGTAGAAGGTGTATGAATAATTCCAGGTCCAGGACAAGGAGATAGAACAATAGGAATTTCTTTAGTTCAAAAATCTTCTTAATCTTGAATTTTTTATAGGATAAAAAATATTTATCTTTGTGAGGCCAGACTAGTTGAGGCATAGAAGGCCAAAAGAAATCAAGTTTAGAGCTCCCTCAAGTAGATAAAGGTTGATGGAGACTATGGTTAATTGTGATGGTTTCTCTATCATGGGAAAAATTCAAACACTTATGGATAGGAGAGATTGTAGCTTTGATTGAAGAATCCAAGGAAGACCAAGTCTGACTTGATACTGATCGGAATTTGGGATGACAACAAAGCTGACATCTAAGGTTTTCTTTACAAATTCTATAGGAATAGTAATGGAACCATGGGTAGTGTTGATGTGAATCTTGTGCAAGGTTATGCAATAGTGTATGATATGTCACTGAGTGCATGGGTACATCAAAAAAATCCTCCTAAAAGAGGGTTTCGAGGAACATATTCTCGTACCTCCCAAACACCTAGTTATTGGGTCACGATAGTATTGGATGAGCCTAGTTGGACACACAACCATTTTTTCAACGGTGTCTTTTGGTTTGAAAGTGATGACATTAATTTTCCATTAGTATGAAAACAACACTTTCGGTAAGCATGCACCGAAAGACAGGACAAGAGAAAACCAAAGATCAGAAAGAAAGAGATCACTGAAGATGACTAAGTGAAAAGAGAACTGATGACACAACTTTGTGTGTAAATAAAAAATGCAAAGATAGAAAGATAAAGAGGAGCCTGATAGAGGAACCCGACATGCAGGATATAGTGTAGACCGAAGAGAAATTTAAAGTGAAACTGACAAAACAAAACCGAAGGACAGTTAGAGCATAACCAATAGACAGAAAATGAAAGTCAGTTGCAGCCCGCAAAAAGTGGATCTCACTGCCACGTCAGATAAAGAAAGCTTATTCTAAACTTATAGGATATTTATTTGTTTTAAATTCATTTCTTTAGGGACAAGGAACATGAATGTAAGTGCTTTAATCAGTCTAACTAGTTTAAAACACATAGACTAGGAGATCTAGGTACAAGTTGTAAACCTAATCTTAGAGTTAACATTGTTTTTCTCAAAACTTGATGATGTCAATCAATCTAATAAATAGATGATGCCATCATTCATTATACATGGATAAAAAAGGATGTGAATATGAAAGAGAGAATGAATGAAGCCAACAACCACATCTATGGATCAGATTGAGAGTTTCAAGAACCAAAACAACAAAAGGTGAATTTGGTTAGCAAGAACCAAGAACAGAGGATACCGAGAATCAGAGGTATTATTCAATCACAATTAGGTGATAATATTTTCCATGTAAACTAAATTGGATCTGTATCAGCAATAGGAGATTACATTTACCAGGTCAATTTATAATTTTCTACCATTCTAACAAGTGGAGCAAAGTGTAAAAATCCTTTCAAGGAAGGTGGATTTAACAGTCCAACTACAAATCTCTTAACCGAGTGCACACTAAACAGTGTTGCTAAAGCTCCTAACAGAGTAGACTTTAACAGGTCTCCACTGATACTCTTAACAGGGTAGATCATCAAAAGTGATCAAATTGTAAGACTTAACCGGCCCCTTCCAATCTGCAGATAGTGAAGATTTTGTGGGTGTCATCCCCACCGCAGTTTTTACTTCCTAACAGGAGTTTTCTATGATATCATATCTTTTGTTATGTGTCAAATTAATTTCATGAATGATTCTATGAATATTTACATGTATGTTAATTCTATGAATTGATATAACTCACATCAAGATATTATAGATCATGAGGGACCAAACTATGCCCTTAAGTGGCAATGAAAGATCAACAAATCAGGGTTAGTCAACTTGATGTGAAAATTTGAACTAGCTATCAACCTAATATAAAAAAGTTGTAAGAATAGAATCTATAGGAAATTGAATGTAGTTTCTAAACTACTAGGCCTTTTTTGAAAAAAGTTAATATGATTGGTGAAAAGTATAGATTTCAATGCAGCAATACAAAAATTTCAGGAAAAAAATAAGAAGTAGGTGTATGTCTGACCACCTTAATCATAATCAAATGATAATATTTTTTTATAAGATTTTATATATAAGTAGTAGACTCATGCCCGGATGTGACGCATATTTTTTTTTAATTTTATTCCAAAAAAAATAATTAATTATGAATTATCTGCTACAACATTTTTAGAATAAAAAAACTCCCATGTCTGACCACCTTAACTCATTGAAAACTTTACCAAATTCAAAAAAACAATTCCCTTATAGTAGACAAAGCATAGAATGTGACGCATTTTTTTGGATTTCAAAAATGTTAAACCGTCTGAAAGTTATAGCCATTTTTCAATCAGTATATAAATCAACACTTTAGAGGTAACTCAATTGGAAAATAACTAATAATTACTTACCGAATTCAAAATTTGACAGCAATTATATCGATAGAAA
>MU223089.1:866797-876964 GCA_018584345.1 Thuja plicata
TGGGGGAGGGTTATTATCTTCATTGTTGTTAGCCATGCCTGATTAAATAATATACAAATATAAATTTCAAATTGATTTCATATATTATTAAAAAAAAAATACAAAACCCCATTTTAACCAAAAAACTATATTTAACATGAAAATGAAATAAATTAATAAAGATATAGCAAGAATTTACTTACCAGATAAACTGCGGAGTTGAATTTGTTGTTGGAGAAATCAGGTACCCGAAAAAATCATGTATAGGATATTTAGAGCCATTTTCCAAACCCGAAACGATGAGAGAAATGAGGAAAGCGGCTCGCAGGTTTTGATTTATGCCATAGGTTTTGGGTACCCAAAAAAATAATTTACCTGATTAGGCTTGTGATTTGGTGTCAGGTTTTCCCAGGTGTACTAAAACCCAGGCCTACTAAAAATTCAACAAACATTTTCATGCGCTTTTGGACAAGTGAAAAGTAGATTTTTTTCACATCGCCACTTTTTGGCCCCTCGTGATCTTGCACATACCCCAATCCATCTTATAAATAGATGATGCAATCATTCATTATAAATGGATGAAAAAAGGATGTGAATATGAAAGAGAGCATGAATGAAGCCAACAAGCACATCTATGGATCAGATTGAGAGTTTCAAGAACCAGAACAGCAAAAGGTGAATTTGGTTAGCAAGAACCAATAACAGAGGATACCGAGAATCAGAGGTATTATTCAATCACAATTGGGTGATAATATTTTTTATGTAAACTAAATTAGATCTGTATCACCAATAGGAGATTGCATTTACCAGGTCAATTTGTAATTTTCTATCATTCTAACAAGTGGAGCAAAGTGTAAAAATCCTTTCAAGGAAGGCGGATTTAACAGTCTAACTACAAATCTCTTAACCAAGTGCACACTCAATAGTGTTGCTAAAGTTCCTAACATAGTAGACTTTAACAGGTCTCCATCAATACTCTTAACAGGGTAGATCATCAAAAGTGATCAAATTGTAAGCCTTAACCAGCCCCTTCCAATCTGCAGATAGTGAAGATTTTGCGGGTGTCATCCCCACCGCAGTTTTTACTTCCTAACAGGAGTTTTCTGCGATATCATATCTTTGTTATGTGTCAAATTACTTTCATGAATGTTTCTATGAATGTTCACATGTATGTTAATATTATGAATAAATATAACTCACATCAAGAAATTATAGATCAGATTGAATGGATATACAAATTGATTACAAAGGTTAATTAAAGAAAGGATACAAAAGTTTGAGAGGTACTGATTCACCCCTCCCCTCTCAGTACATACTCCCATTAATCCCAAAAATTGGTATTAGAGCTGAGTCTCTTCTTGGAAAGCTTAAAGGCTCAAGAGAAAATATCATACAATGGAGAATTACAGACTTGATAAGAATATTGAAAATAAGAAGCTAGAAATTCATATGTTTTATAAATAGTATAAAGAAGCCAGAATCAAAATGAGATAGCTGCTAGATGAAAGAAATATTATGGCATCTCATTGTATTGACACAGATTTTCATGAGGAAGAAATACCAAATTTCTTTGAGTCTTCAGGATCACCTACAAGTAAAGCATCACATACATCAAAAGAAGGCATCACAAGCTTAACTAAAATCAATCTACATCTGGCTAGACAAGTTAAATCTTTGCAAATCGGTCAAGAGACACAGATGGTAAGGATGATTGGTGCATTGAACAATGCTAGACAAGCTGAGGAAGAAAGAACACTAGCTATTGATGATAGAAGAAAGATCACAGAAAAGCTACAAGAAAAAGAGTCTGAAATACAAAGAATTTCAGAGCATCACCATGAGATAACAAATCAGATTATTCTTATGCATCAAGAGGAAAACAAAATAAATGTCAAACTCATTGAAATAATAGAAGCTAGCGGTGAGCTAAGAGATAAGAATGAAAAGTTGAAACATGAGATAAGAATTCAGTAGCAGCATAATGAAATTATCAAGAAATCTGAAGAAAGCAATAAAAGAATGGATGATTTTGTTGAAGGACAACAAAGAGTCAACCAAAAAAATGATCTAGGTTTTATTGATAATGGAGAATCATCAAATCAAAGTGATCCAATGAATGTCTATATAAATTCAAGACCAAGAAATATTACATGCAATCACTATGGAAAGAAATACCATACATCAAATGTATGCAGAGGCAAAATGAAAGGTATTCCTAAATCTACATCTTCATTCATAGGATTCTGTTATAAATGTAACAAGAAAGGACATAAAGCATATGAATGTAAGTCTAAGATGAAACAGCCAAAGAAGGAAACCTACATGGACAAGTACTGTCCTACTTGCAAAATGAATGGGCACACAACTCTTGAATGCTGGAAAAAGAAAAGTCAAGCATGGAAGCCTAAAGGTCAAGAAGCTCCCTATCAAACAAAAAGAGTCAGTAATGTTAGTAATAACTGAGAGGGGGGGTGAATCAGTGGCCTCAAAAATTTATCCTTCAAACTTAACCACCAATCTATAAACCTCAGATTATTATGTCCCTACAAGATGCATGCCATGAAATATTAATAATGATTTACTGTCTGTCAGTGTTGTTTGTCAATCCTTATTCTTTCTTGATTACCGATAAGCAGTATAACTATTTACTGAAACTCAGTAAATAAGCAGAGTATACCGATCAATCCAGTGTTAAATATATCAGATACAAATCAATAAAGAAATGAATCATACACACATAACACATAAATTTTTAACATGAAAAATCTGTTAGGGGAAAAACCACTAGGACCGGTACCCCAAATTTTCACTCTTCTGAAGTGAGCCCTGTTAGGAGCCAACCCTGTTAAAGGTTACAAACATATTGTTAAGTGCGACCTTGTAAGAGGATTTTATACATAGAGGTTGTCACTTAGTATCAGGAATCTATTGCTACCATCCTTGGATCAGCCTCCTTCTTAGACTGTCAATAGGTATCGGTCAAATCCAATGCTACTTTCATGAATCAACCTTTTTGGCACTCCTTGGGATGTACCTCAATATATAGAAGACTGTTAAGTCCTACTCGATTAAGAGACTTAATGCTTCAATGGTTAAACTGAAACAATATGACATCTATATATTGAAACTTTGAATTGTAGATTTTTAGATCTATTTAAGTACATTACCTCTCTGATAAATGTATCAATTCAATCCTTTGTGCTCCACACTTTCTGCTTTATGATGTTGTGCTCATTGTTCGTTGGTGTCTGCAAAATTCTTTAGCTCTCCTTCAGCTTAATTGATCAGGATTGTATGAATTTATTCTTCATCAGTTTCTCTTTAGCATCCTCTTTTTATTCACTCCCCTTAATCCCATTCATAAATGAATTAAGCTTGTCTCTTATATAGACATGATATTCACTGTTTCTTGATTCTTGATTCTTGATTCTTGGCATGAAAAATAATCCAGCCAGTTAGATTTAAAGCATAACTCCTGATTTGTCTTGTAATTATCTTCTTACCAACTGTACAAATCATCTTTAAATCAATCACTTAACTCTAGTTAAATAAAACAAAGAAAACAACCAATTGAGTCTATCTTTAGCTCTTGCCAGCTAGATATTTTGTCATTTTTTGAACTCTTTGTTTCGTCGGTCACCTCTGTAGTTAATTGTCAGTGACAACTGATAGTTCCGTCAGTGAGACTCCAGTTAGCTTCATGATCTCTGTTTGTCGGGCATCATTGTAATTTTACTCATCGGGCAACCTTCTGACTTTACTCGTCGGGCATCCTATGGTTTTTCTTCATCAGACAACACTATACTTCTGATCATCGGGTATCACTGTGACTATTCTTATTTTCTCTAACCATCGGTGTGCACTCTATCGGTGTTGTTTGTCACTTAGTGAATACTTGATTTTTATGCATTGCTGAAAGCATAACCTTTGTTCCATTAATTCTCTGAAGTCTTTTGCATTATGTACATGAACGTATAGATGATATTAAGTTGACATCAATGACAATACAAACCATTAACTAATTTAATGCCTTGCATTATCTTCAACTTAACATTGTCAAACATTCAATCAGTTACATGTCATCAATCTCTCCCTTTGGCATTGATGGCAACATACTATATTATCACACTATACTATTTCTAACACAATATGAAATACAACGGCTGAGATTCATCAAAATACCAATCTTTTTGTCTTGATAACCGATAAATGTCTGACCATCGGTAAGCTCTGTTTTAGCTTAGATTTTATTCTTGGAGCTCTCTATCTTTTGATGTGTTGAGTCCTCTCCTTGTGTCAATTTCTCTCCCTTGATTGTTCTTCTCTTTTGATGTCTTTTTCTCTTGTCAGCAACTCTCCCTTTGTATAAAATTTCATACAATTTCTCTCCCTAAGGATATAATATTTCCCTATTGGAGTAATGTGATAGTGGATAATATCTTTCCCTAGAAAGATCTGATAATATGGATAATTTCTCTCCCTTTGACAATAATGCCAAACAAATATCTTACAGATATCTGACATTCATGTCAACAATCATTTTTCTCTATCCATAATATATTCCTTGAATTTCCCTTATCCATAATCAATACAACAATATGCTCTAGTGCTTGGTAAAGATATATACATGTCTGTATATAGATGTAGCTTTGAAGTTCATCTTTTTGCTTGCATCAACATTAATGATATTCTAATAATATGTAGGCTGATGCAACCTTCAATCTTTTACTGAATGGTAGACAAGGGTTTGACCCCTAGTCTCTTTCTCAAGTACTATAATGTATCCTTGGGCAGTGGCTTGGTGAAGATATTGGCCAATTGTTCTTTTGATTGCAAATAATCAAGTATCACTTCCTTTGCTTGAACTTGTTATCTCAAATAATGATACTTGATGGCAATGTGTTTAGTCTTGGAATGCATGACTGGATTCTTGGAAATTTTTATTGCACTGGTGTTATCACAATAGATAATCACTGGTTCTAAGAACTTCATATGCATACCTTCCAGAAACTATTTGATCCATGCAATATTTGAGCAATTTGCAACAACAACAACATACTCTGCTTCTACATTAGACTGAGAGATGCATCCCTGCTTCTTGCTTATCCATGTGACAAGTTTGTCACCCATAAAAAATGCTCCTCTAGTTGTGTTCTTTCGGTCATCAAGATTTCCAGCCCAATCAACGTTGGTAAACACCTTAATTTCAAATTTTCCTTCTCTTCTATACCATAAGCCATATTCCCTAGTATTCTTCAGATATCTTAGAATAATTTTCACAGCAACCATATGTGATTCCCTGGGGTTAGCAAAAAATCTAGCAACAATTCCTACTGCATGTGCAATATCTGGTCTAGTGTGTACAACATACATGAGTTTTCCAATCATTGATCTGTACAAAGTTTGATTTACCTCTGCACTGTCTTGTCCTCCTTTTTCAACTTACATCCAGTAGCCATCGGTGTTACAACTATTTTGGATTCTTCCATCTTCAATATTTTCAGGACCTCTTTAATGTATTTGGACTGTGTAATTAATATACCTTCACTTTGTTGAATGATATGTAGACCAAGAAATAGCTTGATCTCTCCAAACATAGACATCTCAAACTCTTTTCTCATCTCATTAGAAAATGATTTACATAGCATATCATTGCCTCCAAATATGATGTCATCAACAAATATTCTAGCAATCAAAGTATTAGCATCAGTATCTTCCTTTAAATAAAGTTGACTATTTTCACTAGTCCTTACAAATCCAATACTTATAAGATACAAATGAAGTCATTCATACCAGGCTCTAAGAGCTTGTTTCAATCCATACAAGGCTTTGTGAAGTCTACATACCATGTTTCTCTTGTCTGGATCGACAAACCCTTCTGGTTTCTCAATGTATACCTCTTCTTCAAGTATTCCATTTAGGAATGTTGACTTGACATCCATCTGATATACTTTGAATCTTTTGAATATAGCATAAACAAGTAGTATTCTTACACCTTCTAGCCTAGCAACGGGTGCAAAGGTATCTCCATAGTCTATACCTTCCTCTTGTGCATACCCTTTGCATACTAGTCTTGCTTTGTTTCTTGTGACTTCTCCATTCTCATTCTACTTATTCCTGAATATCCATTTTCTACCGATGACATTCTTGTCATCTGGTCTTGGCACATGTGACCATGTCTTGTTCTTTTCAATTTGCTCAATCTCATCATTCATAGCACTTATCTATTCTTCATTATCAAGTGCAGCATTGATAAATTTTGGCTCAAACTCACAAATTAAATAATTTGAGTTTAAAGACTTACTTCTTGTTCTTGTACCATCTTTCTTATCTCCTATGATCTAGATTTCTGGATGGTTCCTTCTTACATATCTCGCAAGTTCAAGTTCAGCTCTTTGTCTATCAGCTTGATCATCATTTTGTCCTTCATTCTATTCTTCATCACCTTGTACATTATTTTGATCATCATCCTGACCGTCGATTGCAATATTTTGTTGTTCTGGATTTACGCATTGTTGCTCAGGCAGAGTGTTGAGTTCTTCACAGTATACAAACTTGTTGTAGTCCACTAATTATTTTGTGCTTTCCAGCTCATTCTTTTATGCAAATTCATCTATCTTTACATTTTCACTTTCAACAATTTTTTTAGAAGCCTTGATAAGACATTTATAAGCTTTGCTCTTGGTGGAATACCCTAGAAAGATACCTTCATCACTTTTTGTGTCAAGCTTTCCATTTCTATCATCCTTTAAGATATAACATTGACTACCAAATATTTTGAAGTAACTTACATTGGATGTTTTACCATACTATAGCTCATAAGGAGTCTTCTTTGTGTCCTTCTTCAATTTTACTTTGTTAAGTGTATAAACAGCAGTGCTAACAGCTTCCCTCCAGAAGATTTGGGTGATGTCCTTTTCTATCATCAGTGTTCTTGCACAATCAACTATTGATCTATTTCTTCTCTCAACAATCCCCTTTTGTTGTGGTGTCCTTGGTGCAGAAACCTGTCTTTTTATACCATGCTCATTACATAAATTAGTGATTTCATCTGATATAAATGCTCCTCCTCTATCTGATCTCAAACATTTCAGATCCTTACCAGTTTGTTTCTCTACCATAGCCTTATACCATTTAAACATCTTGAAGGCTTCAAATTTATCTTTTAGAAACATAACTGTCATCATTCTAGAGTAATCATCAACAAAGAGAATAAAATATCTATCTACATAATAACTCTTTGTCCTCATTGGTCCACATAGATCACTATGGACTAATTCTAGAATATCATCGGATGTATGGGTTTTACTTTTGAAACTAGACTTTGTCATTTTACCTTTTTGACAATTCTTGCACATGAGGTTGTCGGGATTTTTCATCGTCAGTAAGCTCTTACATTTCTCGTTCTGCTTATTTTCATCAAGTTATCAAAATTCACATGACACAATATTTTGTGCCACAGCCATATGTCTTCATTTCTAATCATTAAGAAAGTGGTGTCAGTATCATTCAGATAGAATAAGTTACCTTTAGTCTTATCACCGATACCAATCAATCTTCCTGATTCATTGAAGATCTTTGCCTTCTTATTCTCAAATGCTACTCTATGACCTGAATTATTTAGCTGAGAAATACTAAATAGATTATAATTAAATCCCTTTACCCAATAATCATTTTCACATTTAATCAGGTTATTCAACATTATAGTTCCTTTACCTTCAACTAGATAAGATATATCATTACCCATTCTTACTGTACCACCATTATAATACTCAAAAGTGGTAAGTCAGCCACTATCTATAATCCAGATGTCATCCTTTCTAACCTTAGATATGGGTGTAGTTTCTACATACCTTTCATCTTCATCTAAATCATCCTTCACAACCACAAATACCATCTCCATGTCTTCATCAAGTTCGGTGTCAGTATCTTCATCTTTGCAAGCAGCTAGGTAGCTAGCTTTCTTGCCTTTTTTCCTTGTAGTCTCATGTATCTCTTTTTTCTGATTGTCGGTAACCTCTATAATCTTTGTTATCACCTTTGTCAGATTTCTTCTCAAAAGATCTTTCATTACTTCTGTCATCTTTTCTTGTGTTAGGAAATCTTGCAGCAAAGTGTCCAATCTCTTTACAATTAAAGAATACAATTGGTAACCTACCTTTGTATTTACCTTTGCTTCTCTGCATTCTTCTAGCCATAAGTGCTTCTATTTGATATAGATCTTCTTCTTCACTTTCACTTTCACTATCTCTTCTAGATGTGTGTCTATTATTTGATTTGCTTATTCTCATAGAAGACTTAAATACAGACTCTAAGTTTGGTAAGACACGATTATCAAATTTATTCATCTCAAATCAAACTCTAATAGCATATACAAGCAGTAAGGTTCTTAAGATTTTACTTACCACTGTCTCCTCTTCAAGTGTACCTCCAACTCCTCGTATAGCATTGACTACTTCTTTTATTCTTCTATTGTACTGTGTGATGTTTTCTCCTTCTTTCATTCTGAGATCATCAAACTTTCCTTTAAGGATTTCTACCTTGGCTCTCAGAACATTTGTATCACCTCCATATACAAGCTTTATTTTGTCCCACATCTTCTTTGAATTTTTTCAATCCTTGACATCTTCAAATTCGGCATCAGAGAGTGAGGAAGAAAGCTCTATAACCATGCAGTTGTGCTCATGCTTCTCTATCAATTGATCTACTATGGGAAACACATATTCAGTATCTAGGAATTGAGTAACATCATTACCAATACCTGATAAGTGGAGTCTTATCCTTCTTTGCCATCAAGAAAAGTTGTCTTTGTTCAACTTGGGCACATCTTGTCTGTTCATCTTGTGATCTTGACTTAGGTCTTGAAACCTTTCTTTCTAAGCACACAGGCTCTGATACCAATTGTTAACTAAGAGAGGGGAGTGAATCAGTGGCCTCAAAAATTTATCCTTCAAACTTAACCACCAATCTATAAACCTCAGATTATTATGTCCCTACAAGATGTTGGAAATACAATAATGGGAAAGCAAGATATTGAGAGGGGGGGTGAATCAGATCTTCAAAATTAAATTCTTAAAACAAAACTGATCCACATTCATGCATAAATGAATCTAATGTAATCTCATATAGCATCCACATAATAAATAAGTAACACATTACACAATAACTTGGTAACCCAGAAACCCAAATAGGTAAAACTGGGGTGGGGATGACACCCACAAAAGTCTCCACTACTGTAGTAATAAAGTGTACATGTTAAGGTTACAATGTTTGATTACAAAATGTAATCTACCCTGTTAGAGGTCTGCTCTATTAAAAGCTTCAGATCATTACAATCTACCTTGTTAAAGGATTTAAACTTACAATGAAGTAAGCACTCTGTTAAGAGATAAATAAAGGCCTGCTAAAACCACTCTCTTAAGAGATTTTCACCTGATACAATGATTAGAAATTCTCAAGTATTGATCCTTCGATATGCACTCTGATGCTGATGATGGATCTCCTCTTTTCAGTATCTCTTCTGATCTTATAATCTGATATACCTTTACTCTGATGTTCACTGTTTTATGCTCTGCTTGATCTCTGCTTATGAACAAAATAACCCCCTGTGCATTTCACTTCAAAATGCATTCACTTCAATAATTACTCTTCTACCTCTTGCACATACACTCACACACACAAAATAGGGTTTCGAAGCAATCTAATATATCTATATGGATCTGACAGTGAGATCTAGATCAATGATCAAGATCCAATACCCATACCATGATGGTATTACAATTAATGCTTACAATGAGTCATGCATAGAATAAAACAATTAAATGCATAACTAATTCCATATAAGAATATTAAATGCATACATAAGTCGGCCCAAAAAGCTTATACAAGTCGGCCGGATCACTTATCCTTGAAGTTTGTATCATTCCTGACAAGTATACAAAAACTTTCCTACTCGGCACTTTGACTATCTGTCGCTCGGCACTTAATATCCATGTATCCTTCTCAGCTCGGCAATGTAACTAGGAAAACTGAAAATGCTCGGCAATGTTGCTCAGCCTTGTATAGTTTTAGCTCAGCCACAGTGATAGCCAACTAAAACTACCTAATGAAATGACTAAGTGTTGGGCACTAATCATCAACAGAACTTAGAGATTAACAATCTCCCCCTTTGATATTAGTGGCAAAAAC
>MU223089.1:877014-891953 GCA_018584345.1 Thuja plicata
GCCACAGTGATAGCCAACTAAAACTACCTAATGAAATGACTAAGTGTTGGGCACTAATCATCAACAGAACTTAGAGATTAACAATCTCCCCCTTTGATATTAGTGGCAAAAACACTTATCATTACTTATGTACATTTAATCAAAATATTGCCTAAGTACACTAAGTACTCCCCCTAGGAATATACTTATACAAAAATTTTACAATGCCTTCAAAAATTATATACAAGTGTACCTTTGTTGTACTGATGTATCCTTTCATACTTCTTTACCAACTTCCTTACTAACTTCCTCCTTCTGTAGTACTAACTTCCCCCTTGTTTTTGTCATTGATTGCTGGTGGGGTTAAGTTGTACTTATCCAAAAATTGCTTATGAAGCTACAAGGTGGATTCAAATGTTGTATCCCAGCTTTCCTTTGCAACCTTCATAACTTCTAGTTTTATTTCTAACTCGACAGCTAGACTCACTAAACTCTTTGCATTCGATAGATTGGAACTGCTCTATGATAACTCCTTTGCTTTTGAGAGTTCCTTTTGTATTACCTCCAAGTGAGGCAACAAGCTTGTCTGAATAGTTATCAACTTGGCCCTTATTCGACCATCTTCAGCCATGAGCTTGGCTATTCTCCTTTGTGCATTTATCAACTTATTAAAATGTAAAGAACTAGATGTAGTATCTTTACCTAAAGTAGCACCAGTTGATCTCAAATCTAACTGTAGCTTCTCAACAAGTTGTAGATTATCCTTTGTGAAAAATTCAACATCACATAATTTCCTATACAAAGAATAAACATTGGCTGTAACTTTCTCTAAGGTTTCTACAAGAATAGAAATTTCAACCTGTTTTGTTGCTATCTCTTCTGAGATCTTCTCTAGAACTTTTCTCTCAAATCTTCTCCTGGACCATTGTAGAAGCTTCTCATTGTTGCCTATGTCCTCATCTGTTACTTTCTGTACAATGGTGACTAGTTGATCTATGATTGGAGCTTGAGGCATTTCATCCTCTAGGTCAAAAGCCTTTGTAAATATGTCTTTGACGTCATGCAACACACTTTTTCTTTTGTTCTATCTTCATCTCTTCTTGTTTCTTCTTCCTTTTAAGTAACTCTTGAAGAGTCCCAATTTGTTCAAAAGATAACTCATTGGGATCCCATTGTGGAATCACAATGACTTCATCTAGTGTTACATCTAAATCTATGACTTCTTCTTCAAGATCTTCTTCTTCTTCATTTTTGGAGAACTTATGCTTGGCAGCATAATATCTTTCCCTTTGATAGTTTCAGTATCCAATGCCTCCTTCAATTCTATCAATATAGTCTATGGATTCGGCATACCACCAATTTTAGGACCTATGGGAGTGGATGATGCAAAGTGTCGTAGCTCAACCAACACTTGTGCTGCCTCTTCTTCTTTAGGCTTATCAACAACATCTATTGTTACTACTCCACTATTTAAAACTATCTTCACAACCTCTAAAATAGGTGGATCTTGTGAAGTTACCTCTTGTTCATTTGCTTTTTGTTGTCCTTCACTTTGCTGAATACTGCCAACTTCAATTTTCTCACTAGATGCTGTGGACTTCTCTTCTTCAGTATCAATTGCCTTAATAGGTGAATCAGTGTCTTTTCCACTCAGCATCTGTTGTTCCTCGGCATTCAAATTGCTTAGATCATCAACTATATAGTCCATAGGACTTTCTGTAGTTAGATCAACAAATTTTGTTGCATCTAATGCATCCTTGGTCATGTCCTTTTCTTTTGCAATTTGATCTTTACTTATCTATGGTTCAGGGGTAGTCTTTTCTTCAACTTCTTGTGCCTTTGGCTCGGATGTCCCTTTACCAAATTTCTTGTCTTTTGGAATGATCAGTCCAAAAATCTCTTTCAAGATCCTTGTACTCTATTGTACTAAACCTTCTATGTCGTTCTTCAGAATAGCATATCCTCTAAGTTTTGGTACAAACCTATTCTTGTACTCCTTAATGAATTTGACTCTTTGTTTAGAAGTTAAGTCAGGAATTATCTTTGCTAGGGTTCCTTCCCTGATTTGTCTTTCAGTGGCAAGTGCAAATTCCCATTTGCTGGATAGAAAGTCATATAGTTCATCAGGAACATGATTTCCTATCTCTGTAGGAGTCAATTTGAAGGTGCTCATCATGTCCAAGAGTGCTTCCTGAATTTTTTGCCTATCTACTATTTTCAACTCGTCATATTTGATGAACTTAAATGTTGCTAACCCTACTGAATTCCTTAAAGTATCACATACCTCATCAATGCTTGCTGGTTTCTTGAACTAAGCTATAGGTATGTTTGTGGGTTCATCAGTTTCTGTCAAATCCTCATCACTATCTCACCTCAAATTTAATTTCCTTCTTGGTATTTTTGTTGGCTCACTCGGCTCAGCCTTAGGAGCAATCTTTGCTTCCTTACCAGAACTACTCTCTGCAACTTTTCTCTTAACATATACGTTTGTTTGCACTTCTACTGGGGAAGTGCCAGTAGATGCTCTTGTCCTTGGATGATTAGCTGCAGGAGGTGTAACCTTGGGTTTGGCTTGGCTAGGCTTGGTTACTATGACAATTGATGGCTTCTTTCCCTTAGCTTTCTTTGTAACTTCTTCTGATGCACTGACTTCCTCCTCAGTAGAAATATCCTCACCTTGTCCAGTGGTCAGATCTAGAGGTGCATCCTCAGATTCTTCATCACTACCCAAGCCAACCATTTTCTTTAGATTTTTCACTATCTTCTTTATTTTCCTCTCCATAGTTCCTTCATTCAAACTTCTAGAGATCTTAGCCTTACCTTCATCAAAGTTTCCAAATCTCTCTGTTGTGGTGTCAATTTCCTCGGCTAGGAGTGCAATGATGGTGGTTGATGCTTCATCAACATTAATCTCATATGGAAATGGCTCTAAACATGTTATTCTAGGAGTCACTGCTTTGATATAAGTGTTATCTGTATCAACTAGAAAATAGTTTTCCTCATAGTGCTTCTCCACTAGTGACTTAGGAATCCTAGTCCTTAATCTCATTCTCTTCTTGAATTCTACAAAATAGCTTCCCATAATGCTATTGAAATTGCTTCCTAATTTCTCAATACATTCACTAATCTGAACTGTAATGGGTCTATCCTTTTTCCAAACAATATTTCCCAGTGTAGGAAATGTATCCTGAATGTAGAAGAATATACAAACTAGTAAAGAACCAAACTTACATGATGAGCTCTTAGCCTTTCTGATTGATACAAGGTTCTCAACTAACTATGTCTATTGTAGCTTGGTAAGATCATATGTGTGATTCTTCTTCACAATTTTCCATGCCTGATCAACTGCTATACAGGGAACACTATCCAATCTGCTGAACTGATAGAACTTGTGTGCAATTACCCTTACTCCAAAGTCAAGTTCTAAGTCAGTAATTGTAGAGATAGTCATACCTCTGTTGTTCCATACTTCTCTAGTGTTCAATGTAATTTCCTCTTTGTTGTTATCCCTCATCATCCACTTTCCATTCACTATAGGATATCTAGTCACCTGATGAATCATGCTTCTGGAGATATTGACTGGTCCATTATCTAGCCACATGCTCATGTCATGAACTCGGCTAAGGATAACCTTTATCCATTCATCTTTGAAACCTTGGGGAAAATCTAGGGCATGAGTTAACCCTTTTTTAGCTAAGTGTTTGAATTCTGCCTTCAAAACTCCGTTATCACACAGTTTGCTGTAGGATTTCCTTAATTCATTATCACCTACTTCTCCAATTTTAACCATATAACATGATCTAACATCATGAATCATAAGTACCTTGGGAGGAATGGATGAGAGGGCTCCCATCAAATCATTATGTATCGCACTTTCAGGGATGGCTCAAAAGTTGAGAGGTTCACATTCATCACTCTAAATCAACTGAATTTGTTCTGGTTCTGCCTCCATACTCTTGGCTGGTGCAGAAGAACTTGTAGCCATAATTCTAAAATTTAGGGTTTGAGAGATGGAAAACAGAATACCTCGGCAAGTGATGTTTTGCACTGTTCTTTGTTCACTGTTCACTTTAAGATTGCCGATGGCACACTGATGAAATCTCTGTTCCTAGCTCCATTAAGATCAATTCTGCAAATCGCTTCAATCACTCCGTAAATAGTAAAATCGTAAGGTAAAAATGAAATATCAACTGTTCAACCTATATAAGCTACGAAAGGTCAAGGTAGGTGAGCATTAAATGTTTTTCCCGTTGAGTTAGTGTAAGCCAGCTGTCCTCGGCCTTAACACAACTTGCATCCCACTCAGCTCACTACACTCAGCCTTCACAGAATTTTACTTGGCCAACAAAACTCGACACTCACTAAAGAACTCGGCTTTAGTGTCCATGAATAGTACTCGGCACCTATTAGTGCAATTTTCTCATCTCGGCATTTGTCTTCAAAAATATGTCCTGGTGCGTCTTAGCATATGCAAATATGGACTTTTGTACATTTCATGTTAGGAACTGATGTAAGATAAGAATTTTTAAATACAGTTCCTTGCATACCTCTTTCTCTTAGTTGGAGATGATGTGATCACCTGATCCATTGGATTGGGTGACCTCGGCTTCATTAGCTTCACTGCTGCATGGTTCAAACTTCTTAACCCATGTCTTGTTCATATGTTCCCTGATTTGCTCAACAGTAGGTGCAGGTACTCTAGTTTTGCAATTTTTCCTTGTATGGCCAATTTTCAGACAACTGTGACAAACTAAGCTTCCATTCATCCAACTTTTAGACTTACCTCTGAAGTGTGTCCTTATGCAGTTTTCTAGAACATGTCCATACTCACCACAGTAATGACAGCTATGCCATGTGTTGTAATCCCAATTGTAAGTATTTCCTTTTCTTGGTGATTTCTCTTGTACCTTTGATGTCCATTGTTGTTTACCTTTTAGATATGCAATCTTGTGCTCTATGACCATATTTGTGACAATTATAGCAATTACCATTGAATCTAGGTGTTTTACTTGCCTACGTGCTTAATGTCCAAACTTATTATAGTTAAAGCAATAACCACTAAAGTTAGTTTTAGGATTGGACTTACCATTCTTGCTTCGGCAAATGTTTGTTCTATGACCTAGTTTTCCACAGTGGTGATAAATAGGTTTCTTGTTTCTCAACTTTGCATTCTTTCTTTCACCTGTCTTAGATGATTCTCCATTTTCAATGGTTGTATGTTGTTTAGTGTGACCTAATCCAAAAGAATCTTTAGGTCTTCTTGATGCTTCCACCAGTTGTTCAAAATAGTTCATAGTTGCACTTGGATCATTTACTCTGTTATTAAGTTCTTTCTCAGATCTCAATTCATCTTTCAATTGATTGTTCTCAGATCTAAGATTTACAATCTCCAAATCTTTCATGTTGATCTCCTGATTCACAAGTAGTAGTTGATTTGCCATGTCCACTTGATTAATTGTCAATGTTTGCACATCATGTGTTCTTTCATCAAGTCTGGTATTCAGTATTCTCTTGTCTTCTTCTACCATAGCCTTGTCATCTTCAGCTTTCTTTTTTTGTTCAACAACTTCACACATTCTTATTGATTGGGCTTCTTGTTCCTTTTTCAAATTTTTGACTTCTTCACATAGTGCACTGTTCTTTTCCAGTAGATCTGCTATTGCTGCATCGCTCTTAGTAGAATCTCCATTCTGAAATAGATTTGTGGTGTCATCTTCCTGATAATGAGTTTCATTCATCTATTTGGCCAAATCTTTCCTTGCAGACAAGGACTTCTTTAATTCTTGTCTTGCAGACTCAAGCTGTTGGAGTGCTAGTTGAACATCAATCTTTTGATTCTCAATGACTTTACCCATCTTGTAGATCTCTATCTCAAGATCTGTATTCTCAAGCTGATTATAACCTTTTAGAGAATTCTACTCTGATACCAATTGTTGGAAATACAATAATGGGAAAGCAAGATACTGAGAGGGGGGGTGAATCAGATCTTTAAAATTAAACACTTAAAATAAAACCGATCCACATTCATGCATAAATGAATATAATGTAATCTGATATAGCATCCACATAATAAATAAGTAACACATTACACAATAACTTGGTAACCCAGAAACCCAAATAGGTAAAATTGGGGTGGGGATGACACCCATAAAAGTCTCCACTACTACAGTAATAACGTGTACCTGTTAAGGTTACAATGTTTGATTACAAAATGTAATCTACCCTGTTAGAGGTCTGCTTTGTTGAAAGCTTCAGATCATTACAATCTACCTTGTTAAAGGATTTAAACTTACAATGAAGTAAGCACTATGTTAAGAGATAAATAAAGGCCTACTAAAACCACTCTATTAAGAGATTTTCACCTGATACAATGATTAGAAAGTCTCAAGTATTGATCCTTCGATATGCACTCTGATGTTGATGACGGATCTCCTATTTTCAGTATCTCTTCTGATCTTATAATCTGATATACCTTTACTCTGTTGTTCACTGTGTTATGCTCTACTTGATCTCTGCTTCTGAACAAAATAACCCTCTGTGCATTTCACTTCAAAATGCAGTCACTTCAACAATTACTCTTCTACCTCTTGTACATACACTCACATAAACAAAATAGGGTTTTGAAGCAATCTAATATATCTATACAGATCTGACAGTGAGATCTAGATCAACGATCAAGATCCAATACCCATACCATGATGGTATTACAATTAATGCTTACAATGAGTCATACATAGGATAAAACAATTAAATGCATAACTAACTCTGTATAATAATATTAAATGCATACATAAGTCAGCCCAAAAAGCTTATACAAGTCAGCTGGATCACTTATCCTTGAAGTTTGTATCATTCCTGACAAGTATACAAAAATTGTCCTGCTCGGCACTTTGACTGTCTGTCGCTCGGCACTTAATATCCATGTATCCTTCTCAGCTTGGCAATGTAACTCAGCTCAGCAATGTAACTAGGCAAACTAAAAACTGCTTGACAATGTTGCTCGACCTTGTATAGTTTTAGCTCAGCCACAGTGATAGCCAACTAAAACTGCCTAATGAAATGACTAAGTGTTGGGCACTAATCATCAACAAAACTTAGAGATTAACACAAGATGCATGCTATGAAATACTAATAATGATTTACTGTTTGTCAGTGTTCTCTATCAATCCTTATTCTTTCTTGATTACCGATAAGCAGTGTAACTATTTACTAAAACTCAGTAAATAAGCAGAGTATACCAATCAATTCAGTGTTAACTATGTTAGATACAAAACAATAAAGAAATGAATCATACACACATAACACATGAATTTTTAACATGGAAACCCTTTTAGGGGAAAAACCATTGGGACTGGTACCTCAAATTTTCACTCTTCTGAAGTGAGCCCCGTTAGGAGCCAACCCTGTTAAAGGTTACAAACACACTGTTAAGTGTGACCTTGTTAGAGGATTTTATACATAGAGCTTGTCACTTAGTATCGGGCATCTATTACTACCATCCTTGAATCAACCTCCTTAGGTTGTTAATAGGTATCGGGCAAATCTAATGCTACTTTCATGAATCAACCTTTTTTTCACTCCTTGGGATGTACCTCAATATATAGAAGACTGTTAAGTCCTTCTCAGTTAAGAGACTTGATGCTTCGGTGGTACTGAAACACTATGACCTGTTCATATTGCAACTTTGAATTGCAGATTTTTAGATCTATTTAAGTACATTACCTCTCTGATCAATGTATCAATTCAATCCTTTGTGCTCCACACTTTCTGCTCTATGATGTTGTGCTCATTGTTCGTCAATGTCTACAGAATTCCTTAGCTCTCCTTTAGCTTGATTGATTAGGACTGTATGAAGTTATTCTTCATCAGTTTCTCTTCAGTATCCTCTTTTTATTCACTCCCCTTAATCCCATTTGTAAATGAATAAATCTTGTCTCTTATATAGACATGATATTCACTGTTTCTTGATTCTTGATTCTTGGCATGAAAAACAATCCAGCTAATTAGATTTAAAGCATAACTCATGATCTGTCTCATAATTATCTTCTTTCCAACTGTACAAATCATCTTTAAATCAATCACTTAACTTTGGTCAATTAAAACAAAGAAAACAACCATTTAAGTCTATCTTTATCTCTTGCCAGCTAGATAGTTTGTCATTTTATGAACTCTCTATTCTGTTGGTCACCTCTGTAGTTAGTTGTCGGTGACAACTGACAGTTCCGTCGATGAGACTCCAGTTAGCTTTGTGATCTCTGTTTGTCAAGAATCATTGGAATTTTACTTGTTGGGCAACCTTCTGACTTTGATCGTCGGGCATCTTGTGGTTTTGCTTCGTTGAGCAACACTATACTTCTGATCGTTGGGTATCACTGTGACTGTTCTTCTTTTCTCTGGCCATCGGTGTGCACTCCGTCGGTGTTGTTTGTCACTTAGTGAATACTTGACTTTTATGCATTGCTGAAATCATAACCTTTGTTCCATTGATTCTTTGAAGTCTTTGGCATTATGTACATGACCATACAAATGATATTAAGTTGACATCAATGATTTACAAACCATTAATTGATTTAATGCCTTGAATTATCTTCAACTTAACATTGTCAAACATTCAATCAGTTACATGTCATCAGGTAACCAGTATGTATGGGATTACAACACTTGGACAAATTGTATAGTGTGTGGAAGATATGGTCACATTTCTGCAAACTATATGAGACAGTGGACTATAAAGTCTAGAGGCTGGACTAACCCAAGAATGGCATACTTACACTGTCACAAAGTTGGTCATCTCAAGAAAGACTACAGAGACTGAATGACAAAAATCAGCACATATCCCAATGGAAACACCATTGAAGACATCCGGAGAGCTAGAGACAAAATGTGGAGAAAAGCTTCAAACAATTATGAAGTTAGACCGAGCAATGCAAATGGTGACACCCCATCTAATGGATTTGGCGACATCACCACCCCCACCTAAGAAGAACAAGTATGGAACTACATTACCCCAAGCTATTATTCTACATCAGTTCCATAAGATGTTGATATAATGCCAAATTAGCATAAGTAAAGATGCATCATGGTATTACTTGTTAAAATCTGTGATAACTATGCCATTGGGTATTCATACCGAAACCTGTCGGTATACACTCAAAACTAAGATTGCCTACACTTACCAAGAAGTGTCGATTAACATAAGAAAGCAAGTTGTTGAGTGTAAAGCGAGCCTTGTCGATAAACAATAAAAGTGAACAAGTTGTCTGTGACACCGAAACCCATCGGTAAAAGCAGGAAGGAATAATGACTGCTCTGAAATGTTATGATTGTCACCAAAGGAAAATGAAGTCTTCACTAACGAAATCTGTCTTCATACACTGAGGAGTTGGTAAGCATTCATGAAACATTTTAGGGCAATAACTATAAATAGGGCAACAGAACAACTCATTGTTCACCACGACCAGAGCAGAGCGACCAAGGTAATTTTTTAGCAGAAAGAAACTGAATCACAGAGCGACCACAAATCGACACACAACACTCCAAAGCACTTCAGAAATATTTGCAAGTAAAGAGTAAGTTCTACTAAACTGACAACTCTATTTTTGCGCATTTCAGATCAAGCCCTAAATTTTGAAAATGGCCTCGACATCAAGAACTATGAAATCCAAGAACACAAAGAAGGATGAGTTCAAGCTCATCTAGAATTCAGCATGTGAGGAACCTAACTACAAGATTCATCCTAAGGTTGCCTCACAACCCGACAATGCTAGAGCATTCTCGCAAATACCAGCTAGGGTTTTTCTTGTGGACGACATTCGATCTTTCATACACTTCAAGATTGCAGAGATAGGAAATTCAAAAGTTGAAGAAGCTTATAAAAAGCTATGCAATGAAGATGGAACAGTGAAAGATGAACACAAGAATATAGAATTAAAAGGGCTTACCAATGCCCTAATGTTCCCGAAAGCTTTCAAAACTGAATGGATTCAATTAGTACTAAGCCGAATGCATAACCATAAAATTTGGTTGGATGAACCGAAGATGATAACTTGAGATGTCATCCATGCGGTCATTGGTTACCCTATATCAGAAAAGGTGAAAGCACTGAAGCATCCACCTAAGGCTGGGACCGAGAAGATGACAGGAGCCAAATGGGATGGAAAAGGACTGAAAGTTACCACCATAACCGATAATGAGTTCAAATTCAGTGCATGCATTCTAGGATTAAAATTCTTCCAAGAAAGCAGATTGAACAACATTGCATCCGGTGTAGTGGACACAACGTATAAGATTGTGAAGAAAGGAACACAGTTGGATTTATCTGAACTACTTCTAAATTAGTTGAAAGACAATTTAAGGACTATCAGGAATGCAAAGTGAAACACATGTAAGTTTGGCTCACTCAAAATGTGTATTTTCTTCTAATTTCAAGAATCATTCCCATCGGTAGGAGATATGAAATGAGACAGTACCAAACCAGTCACCATGAAAATCAGTGAACACATTGCATCACTGGGATATAACTTTGAGCCAGTCATAAATGAATACTTCAATGTATTCAAAGACCAAATGCAAAAAAGGGTAAGGATCCCCGAACATCTCATTGAGAAATATAAAGATGAAATATGTTTTATGGTTGATACAGATCATACATATATAGGGTCTACTGTACTAAGGAAAACATGGCTTCAACCATTGGAGTATGAGATAAACATTGATCTTGCAACTAAGGCAATTGATGCCTTGATTAATGAACCACTAGATAAGAAACAACCCAATTTTGGAATATATGAGGAGGCCAAGACAAGAATAAAATATGGCCTGGTTGTTAATAAAATTGTCAGGAAGAAGGACAAGATGGTAAAGAATCTCAAGAAAATACTGTCGGCAACTGAAGAAGAAACTGAACAAGATGAAGACATTGAACAAGAGGAAGAAACTAAAGAACAGTTATCTATCAGTAAAACTGAGAAAAAGAATGACTCTGAGGAAACAAAGTTAGATTTACCACCTCCTCCACCAACTAAGAAGCCAAGGACAACAACTGCTTCTAGAACAAGAAGCCAAACATCAAAGGATTCTACTCCTTCACCTTTGAAGAAAGGAAGGGTCAGGACATACAAGAGGAAAGTTGCCACACCGAAGAGAGGGAAAAACAAAAGAGGAAGGAAGTTCATCAAAACCTGAGAGGATATTGAAGACACCGAGCAGGATGAAGCTACATAGGCAAAAAGTGTCAAGGTAAAAGCTCCAGAATCTATTTATGACATTTGTAAAATCTATTGCAAACTTAGGATCTATTACAACTTCAAATATTAGAAGATGGTTGAAATTAGATCTAGAAGATCAGAATAAAATAGAGGATGCCATCATAGCAATAATGTACAACTTCAAATATGTACCAGTGCAATTTGAAGGCAGTTTGGTACCAAGGGAACTATTAGATAAACTATATGCTATATGGACATTTTCCTTGAAGAGTGAGAAGAAAATAAGAGAAAGAGTACTTGTTTCTCTTATGCCTTCTGAATCTAAGAAGGAATAAATAGATGAGTTGATGGAGAAAAAAAAAAAGGAGTTCTCACCGAAGTTGAGAGCCTATAAATTTCTCGAAGGAAAGCTTATAGAACTTGAACAAGATAGCCATAAGAAATGGTGTAAAATTATGAATAGACCTACTGATGAGGAAAGCCTGACAAAGACCTACAACAACAAGATGTTGATAAGGCAACTCAAGATGACACATCTATTGAGTTAGATGGGGAAGAAGATGACACAACTGGCAACAAGAATGTAGATGTTGCAAATGAATCATTGGCCAGACACCACAAATGACAATATTGTGGATACTAACATCATTGACATTACCAATGACCCAGCAGAGGAAGTTAATAAAGATGAAGATGTCACTGTTGCAAATGACACAACTAATGAGCAGGGCACAACAATTGATACTGCACAAGTAAACATTCCAGGCAACATGCCAATATTGATACAAGATATCAATATTCTGCAAGAATCAAACAAGTTACCTAAAAATGATACTCCCAAGGATGTAGGGGAAGAAGAAAAGAAAGACAACACCGATGGTCAGCAAGACATCGAAGCCACTCAAAATGTAACCAATATTGATAAGGTTACAGGAGGAGATACAAAAAAGGATGTAGATACAATAGATAAGAATGCAAAAACAAAGAATGATGAAGCTAAGGACACCGATGAAGGATACAAACCTAAAGATGGTACCTTTGAGGAAACCAAAAAATGTGCTACCAATGATGTGAAGGTGAATGTGGAGACGTCTACAGACACCCAACAACCCAAAACTGACACCAAGCAGTAAAAAGAAGCACAACAGGTAACTTCATCAAGCGCAACTGAGAAAGCTAAGAAATTGGCAATGGTTTTACACTCAAGTGACTCACAAAAGAAGAAGAATAAATCAAAGAAGAATAAGTTGGAAGCCACCTTGGATGAACTTATTGAAACACCAAAGTGTGACCCATCTACACTTGATTTTGAAGCATTACAAGAATACAAAAAAATATGCCAAAGAAAGGCATTACAGGAGAAGCTGAAGAAACGGCACAGAGACTCCATGGTACTAGAGACAACATAGGACATATTACACCAAATTGTGCCTGATGTTGATATTGATCAAAACAAGCCCATTCTAGATCAATTAGCAACTCTCACTGATGCAATAACAAATTAGAATATTGATGTTGAGAAGGCAATTAAGGAGAGAGAAGAGCTGAAGTACCAGCAGAAGCTCATTGAAAACATCAACCAAGAAGTGGTGGTCAACAAGGTAAAGCTATGAGAATTCATTACTGAATTAGATCCAATCATAAATGAAGCTATAACCTTGATTCAACAACTAAGCACAATAGAAAAGTTCACTAAAGAAAATAGTGACAACATCGCAAAGTTGGATACAGATCTAGCAAACAGTGCAAAAAGATTAACCACTGATGGAGACAATGTAGTTAAATTTCATTATGAGAAGATCATAGAGATAAAATGGTTAAGGCAGGAACTGTGGGAAGAAGAGACACACTTTAGGGAAGAAGTAACTGAGCTCCAAGCTCAACTTCTACCAAACCTTACACTGCTTCAACAACATATTAGTTCAGCAAGGCAACTGATAGCAACTCTCGAGATGTCTCTAGAAGGCAACATCTATGACATGCACTCAAAGATCACACTCAAGAACATGGCTCTAGAGAACCTAAAAGAACAATGGGAGAAAATTATGGAAGACATGAAGTCTTCACACTCCCACATTTTTGATAAGTTCTAAGTTATTTACCTTTGCCCTTAATGTCATAAAAGGGATAAGGAACATGAATGTAAGTTCTTTAATCATTCTAACTAATTTAAAACACATAGACTTGATGACATATAACTGATTGAGTATTTGATAATGTTAAGTTGAAGATAATGCAAGGCATTAAATCAGTCAATGGTTTGTATTGTCATTGATGTCAAGTTGATATCATCTATACGGTCATGTGCATAATGCCAAAGAATTTAGATAATCAAATGGAACAAAGGTTATGCTTTTAGCAATGCATAAAAGTCAAGCATTCACTAAGTGACAGACAACACCGATGAAGTGCACACCATCAGTAAATCCAAAGAAGAAAATTCACAGTGATACTTGACGAGATGAAGACAGTGTTGCCCGATGAAGCAAACCACAGGTTTCCCGACGAGCTGAAAATAGAGTTACCTGACAAGTAAAAATCCAATGATGCCTGATGGACGGAGATCCCAAAGCTAACTGGAGTCACACTGATGGAACAGAGAGTTCAGAAAATGACAAAATATCTAGCTAGAAAGAGCTAAAGATAGACTTAACTGGTTGTTTTCATTATTTTATTAGACCAAAGTTAAGTGATTTATTTAAAGCTGATTTGTACAGTTGGCAAGAAGATAACTACGAGATAAATCAGGAGTTATGCTTTAAATTAGATTGGCTGGATTGTTTTTCACGCCAAGAATCAAGAATTAAGGAATATCATGTCTATATAAGAGACACGCATTATTCATTCCAAATATACATGGAAGGAGAGTGAATTGAAAGAGGATGTTGAAGAGAAAATAATGAAGGATAACTTCATACAGTCCTGATCAATCAAGCTAAGGGAGAGCTAAAGAATTCTACAGACACTGACAAATAGTGACCAGAGCATCACAAAGAAGAAAGTGTGGAGCACAAAGAATTGAATTGATATATTGATCAGAGAGGTAATGTACTTAAATAGATCAAAAAATATGCAATTCAAGTTGCATTAGAAATGGGTCATTTTCTTTCAGTTTAACTATTGAAGCATCAAGTCTCTCAATAGAGCGGGACTTAATAGTCTTCTATATATTGATGTACATCCCAAGGAGTGCCAAAAAGGTTGATTCATGAAAGTAGCACTAGATTTTCCTAAAGCCTATTGACAGTCTAAGAAAGAGGCTAATTCAAGGATGGTAGCAAACTGAGTTGCCCGATACTAAGTGAAAACCTATATGTATAAAATCCTGTAAAAAGGTCACACCTAACAGTGTGTTTGTAACCTTTAACAGGGTTGGCTCTTAACAGGGCTCACTTTAGAAGAGTGAAAATTTGGGGTACCGGTCCCAGTGGTTTTTTCCCTTAATAGGGTTTCCATGTTAAAATCCAAGTGTTATGTGTGTATGGTTTATTACTTTACTATTTTACATTTCACATATGGATTTCTGGATATATCGGTATACTCTACTTATTTACTATATTTCAGTAAATAGTTATACTGCATATCGGTAATCATAATCAGAGAGAATAAGGACAAACAAGGTAAACTGACAGACAGTTAATCATTATAAGTATTTCATGGCATGCATCTTGTAGGGACTTAATAATCTGAGGTTTATTTGATTGGTGGTTAGTGATTAAAGGATAAATTTTTGAGGCCACTAATTCACCCCCC
>MU223089.1:905415-924404 GCA_018584345.1 Thuja plicata
AGAGAGAGAGAGAGAGAGAGAGAGAGAGAGAGAGAGAGAGAGAGAGAGAGAGATGACCAACTAGTCTAGTAAGGAATTTCCTTACTGCAAAGCGAAAATGTTACTGCAAAATATGATATTGATAGTCTAGCAAGCTATGAGATGCTAGTCAACCCATCGAAAGAGATCAATCCTTAAGGAAATATTATCTCTATTAAGGGATCCAGAAATGTGGTCAATCTGAAAAGGACCAAATGAAAGAAGGAAAGAAGAATCAATTTTAGGATCCGCTGAAAAATGCACATGGCATGAAAGGATGAACACAAGGAAAAGCATTGTCTCCTTAGCCTTCCACATAAGAGATTGCATTTGATCATTGTGCGTGTCTTCAAAATATGGAACAAGAAGTGGAGTGTATGTCCCCATATTAAAGTGATTGCTGCAAGCACCTTAAAAAGAGAAATGGCTTTAAAAAAACATACATTCGCCCACAAGAAATGTTTCCACTGTGAGATGGCCCTAAGAAAGGAAAAACCAAGGGAAATGAACACGTGACAAAAGAGAGCACTAAAGAGATCTACTAACTCTAGGGTGAGTATGATCATATGATAACTCATGTATATCATAATTATATCAAAATGAATTGTCATCATCCCCCAAAGGTAGAAAAACTACAAGCACAATGGAAGGTCACGTAAGAGATACAAAGAAGAGTCTTTTTGGACGAGCATTATAGAGACCAAAAAGAATGGTATCTACTATTTTGTGTCATCCCAATCACACAACACAAAGGCACAATTAAAAACAATGGCACATGCATGACATAACATGTATAAGACATATAGAAGAAATAAGATACAAGTAGAGAAATGTCATAATAGGATGATTCCTTTATAACCTTGCGCCAATGCAGAAACAAGGGTCGTCTAAAAAAATCTATACAAAATATATGACAAGAAGCACATCATGGGGAGTGTACATTACACCAGGAAAACATAAAGGAATCTATCGTACAAGATGAGATAATCAAGCATATTGTCTACCCATCTTTCTCTGTATCATTTAGGTAAGGTGGTAAATATGCGAGAGGAGTGACATCAAGCACGGAAAATGGAGCAATAGCTAGTTCCCAAAAAGGACCATGCTCTAGGGATGAGTCACTTTATTTGTCACTAGGTTTAAGAGATAATTGTTTTACAAATCTAACTAGTAAATCATGATTAATATCAATAATCTAATACATATAATTTGAATCACTAGCATGAACATCATTTGCATTAGAAACATTGACACCATCATCATCAAGAGTATCTTCTTCATCCATATTTATCAAAATATGATCTCTAATCATAATAGCATCATCATGTTTGTTCAATTTCATGTTTTTGAAATTAACTTCCTCCCTTGGGCTATACATAGGTTAATCAAAGGAAATCAAGGAATCAATAGGCACTTTGGGGGATGAAAGGTTTTGGGAAGCATACTCACGGACTCTAGCGTGACATTTATGGTGATGGTCATGAGCACAACGACTACATTTTTTTAAATTCTATTTGGTTTAGGATCAATCAACATCGGGTCCTTATCTTCTTTAGGACGAAGAAAAGAAGACACCATACTAGGTTGAGAGATAGAAACTGTAAAAAAAATTATAAAATATAGGAGGTGGAACTAAAGCATAAATGTGAGGTGTAGAAGGTGTAGGTGTTGGAAGTAGAATCACTTTGAAAGGGGGGTGAATCAGAGTGATATATATTTTCAAACTTTTATGACTGGACTGCAAATTTAAACCTTTCAGACCTTAAACAAATGAGATTTATTTGATTGTATAAAGTGAACACAGAAACTTAGCAGAAAGATATGCAACTTGAATGACATTAACAACTCATATTAAAAGCATGATATTATATTGTTCAATTAATGCTGAATGAACAATCTTGTTATGCTTCTTGAAACAAAACTTCAAACTCACAAAATGCAGGTTTATCTTGCATGAAAAATTTATTTCACATTCATACATTTCACTTTGAATGAAAGATTTGAACAAATGAACTTTTGGACCCTTTGAACAAATTGAAAAAATGATAAAATATAAGAACATTGAATGACCACATTAACATGTAATAAAATGAGAGACAAATAATATTACATAACACAATGATTTCCATGATTTCCTGAGTGGAAAAACCATCATGGGGTATAAAAAACCACTCGCTAAAAATTCCTTTCCATTAATCAAACAGCACCAACTCTATAACAATGGTGGAGAAACAACTCAACACCTTTTCTGAAATACGTCCAACTTCATAGGAGCACCAGAACTTCATAGGAGCACCAGCCCCTCAAATTAAAAAGTCATTGTCTAAGTTTGTAGTCAGTAACGACCTTACA
Organism: Thuja plicata; assembly: GCA_018584345.1. Classification (NCBI taxonomy): domain Eukaryota; kingdom Viridiplantae; phylum Streptophyta; class Pinopsida; order Cupressales; family Cupressaceae; genus Thuja; species Thuja plicata. Next base: position 907,786 of record MU223089.1, read on the forward strand.
ACTGCATCAAACTTGCAGGCCTAAAATCATTAATGAATACAAAAATATATATAATTTTCAATGTTTCCAATTACAATTTGTACAAAATCTCTCAACTGAAATAGAATAAAAACCAGAGACAACAAAGTCTTTTTCAAACTTTTACAAATTTTCAAATAGAACAATAAGACCTCAATATTGCTCTGTTCTCTCTTTTTTATTCCAACTGAACAATGACTTAGAGTCGTGAATTTATAGAGCACCTAAAAATGAAACCTTTGAACCAAACTGTAAAACTCGAGCTCAGAAACAACTCTCAAGTTATGTTTCCACAGAAAAATACCAAATTATAGTTGCAAATAAAACCACATTTCTTTTTCAACTGCAATTTCTATCTCTTTCCTTTTTCGAAAACAAGAATCTGGAAAAGTAATTCTTTTCACAACTGAAAAAGAAACAGAAATGAAGTAATTCTCCTTTCATTTTTATTCTATAACTTCATTCTTTTTCAACACAAAACAAAGTAAAATAAATATGTTCGAAACTGAACCAATGTAATCTTTACCATTTACCAAATTTACCTTTGAACGACCGAAGTAATGTAGAGATATTACCTCTGTTATGGTTGTTCAAACTGCAAATAAAATCCCATAAAATCTTTCTTTACCTATGTTTCTAGCTCATTCGCAAACCACCGCTTTATTCTCCTTTTCACATTGTTCAACATATTGCTAGCTCAAGCAATAATTCATCACCAACGTTTCAAAACTGTAGTTGTAATACCACATGGAGGCTAGGGTTTGTTTGAGCAGAACAAAATGATAAAATTGTTTACTTTGTTTTTCCCTATCTCTCTTTACTTGCCAAAACTTTGAGACATTAATTCAATTCAATAATGATTTGAAGTCCACACTAAATGATAGTGAACATCATTTGAAATCCAAAATAACCGGCACAATGATTTAATAAATCAAATGCCACATCAACATGAGATATCAACCAAGCAATGTGAAATGCAATAGTCCAAGTCAAAGCATGGTATGCTTTTAGAAACCAACGTCAAATAAAATAATGACTATAATATTGTAAACGTTGTGAAGACAGACTTCAAGTCGATGCCACTATACAAACCAATGCATATGATAAAGCCAATAATAGCCAATGTAGCTACCACCCATATGTCACTAAAATAATCTGAGTGTCAATACAAAGTGTACAACCATAATGAACATAAATACAAAATGATATCACCTAAAGATCAACACCTGTAAAATGAATAACCCCTGCTTCCACATGAACCAAATCACAGTAAATCTGAAAGTGAGCTGAAACCAAAGCACTATCCAGAATATTGAAGCCAAGTGTCTAACGGTAAACTGGAAATGCCATGAAAGGACTATGCCAAGTGAACCAATGTCAACCAAAGTACACCATGAACCATAAGATCAATCAGTTTTGATATCAAGGACAAATATGCCACAAAGAAAAAGTCAACAATAGGAAGAAGTATAGGTATAGGGAAAAGAGATGGATCTATAGGAGAGGAATTGTTAAGTTTACAAATCTTCTAAATATTGAATTTTTATAGGATAAAAAATATTTATCTTTGCGAAGTTGGACTGGTTGAGGCATGCAAGGCCAAAAGAAATCAAGGTTAAAATTTTCTTGAGTAGCTAAAGGTTGATAGAGACCATAGTTAATTGTGATGGTTTCTCCATCGTGGGAAGATTTCAAACACTTATGGATAGGAGAGACTATAGATTTCATGGAAGTGAGCCAAGGTATACTAAGTCTGACTTGAAACTAATCAGAAGTTGGGATGATAACAAAGGTGGCATCTAAGGTTTTCTTTCCAACTTCTATGGGAAGAATAATGGAACCATGGATAGGATAAGTGAAATCATTGAATGTTTTGATTTCCACAATCCAGATAGAAAAATAATTAATACTATCAGATATACACAATCAATCTTTCTTACATCTCCTTAGCACTCTCTTTCATCCTATGATGATCACAAAGTGTGATTGGAAATATTGATGTAAAACTATCATACACAATCAAATCTAGAAATAACAAATGAATAGATAAATAATTATTGCTATTAGATTTCCACAATCCAAATTTCTTACATCTCCTTAGCACTCTCATTATGATGATGCATGAGGGAGTGCGATTCGAAATGTTGATGTAAAAATCTTATACACAATCAAAATGAGAAATAACAAATGAATAGATGAATAATTAATACTATCAAATTTCCACAATTCATGTTTCTCACATCTCCTTAGCATTCTCTTTCATTTGGATGATGTATTAGGGGAAGAGCACCAGTACTCGTACACTCTAACTTTGTGCACCTGTAGAACCTAAACTATATTTCAGATTTCTAAAAAAAAATTGTTGTCTCCATGTGCAAGTTAACGACTCAAAGCTAAGGTTTCATCTTCTGGGTATTCACGGATCTCTCCATAGAGATCATCGAATGTAGAAGGGTCAAAAAGTGGTCATTTCAAAGTGTCGCTAGATACCCACTCAAAGATGCACCAATAGTCGTTCACTCAAAAATAATAGATGTTCACTCAAAAATGTCAATACTTGCGGCCAAATGTCCTAGTACTCGTACACAAATGTCCCAATAGTGGTGCACAAATGGGTCGATTGCGGCCAACTGAAAAAGCTAAAAAATGATCATCTATTAGTACATGTGTGATCAACTATTGGTACATGAGAGATCATTTTTTAGGCTCTTTTCATATTAATAATTGGGGGGTCATCATAACAAAAACATAATGGTTATTGGACCCCCTAGCGGTTACTGGTGCTCTTCCCCTAGGGAGTGTGATTCCAAACATTGATTTAAAATCTCATACGGGCTAGCACTCTCTTTTTTTCATCCACATGTGATTCAAAAAGTTGATGTAAAAATCTCATACATAATAAAATCCCAATATAACAAATGAATACATATTAATATTTCAAAAATGTTTAAATAAATAAAACATAAAATTGTAGGTGAATTTTTAAAATTTTGTATTATGATTGGCTCACCAATAAAAACAAATTGCATTTATTCATAATTTAAAAATAATAATACAAAGATAATTTATAAAATATTAATTTCTTTTATCTCAAGAAATTTAAAATTATAAATTATATATGGCAATAATCTAAATATAAGTTGATACTACTATCTACAACAAAAGGAAATTGAAGATATCTAAATAAATAAATGAAATTAAATAAAGCAGGTGTAGGTGAAAATCTCAATGATTAAGAATCAGATTCAAATTTAATATTCTATTAGCCTTTTTTTATTGTATGGAGGATTTTTCATCCACAAGTCGTTTTAGCTATTCAATGCGGGAGCAAGAGTCTTAAGTTGAACCTCTCCAGCTAAGAGTCAAGGACTGAGGCCGGAATGTTTGGGATCATTGTCCGGAGGAAAGAATTTAATACCTACTCGTAAGTTGAACCTCTACAGTTAAGAGTCAAGGACTGAGGCAGGAATGTCCCGGGATCGTGCCCCAAGAGGATATGACAGATAAGCTTCTTTTAATTAATGATTTGCAGATAAGCTTCTTTTAATTAATGATCTCCGGGGAAAGAATTTAATACCCGCTATGGATATATTAAACAAGATTCTCATGATGGAATATATAGATCATGATAAGTCGTTTAGCTGCCCCAAAAAGAAGCACAAGCTTTAGGTTGAACTTTTTTTTTTTTTTACTAGAGACAATCATTAGCAAACCCTCTTTAGACTGAAGGGATTGAAAATTTCTGTCATTTCAGAAACAAAATGGCAGACGAATTTCTGCTTCATGTTTTGTTCATAGTCTGCATGTGTGGCACTGGAGCTGCAACTTCTATGATAATTTATTTTGTTTTGTCTGCTGGTGTAGAAGCTAAAAAGTTCAACTCTTTTGGATTCTTATTAAGCATAGTAGGACTTGTTTTATTTTTGATGATTCTATGGAGGGCAAAATTATTTGCGAAGAGGTCACTGACAAGAAGATTACAAACATTTGATGTGACCGACTTTGATCCTCCTTCAGACTACATCATAAGTGTAAACATAAGACAAAGCCCATATCTTGTGGGAGAGACAAGTGTTCAGTATAAGGAATCTGATGCTACTGAGATGTGTGTAGTTTGCCAATTAGATTTTCAGGAGCAGGAGAAAGTCATTTTTCCAATGGGTTGCAGGCATTACTTTCACAAGGAATGCATCACCAACTGGCTTCTCTATCACCACATCTGCCCAGTTTGTAGAAGTGTCATTCCTCATGCCCCTCCTCCTCACACAGCTGATGAAATTTCAGTGATTCACATCATTGTTACTGATGTAACAAACCCTAATGGTTGCGAAAATGAAGGAGCTTTGAGCATTGTGGAATATTGCTCTCCATCTGCAACAAATACAACTATCACAGAGGTTGTTGATGGTATTGAAGGAGCCTTGGCTACTCTGGACTGTCCTCAATCTGACACAAATCCAACTGTCACAGAGACTGTTGATGAAGATAGTCAGTCAATGAAAGATGGAGATATGAAGTTGGACTGCTCTCAATCTGAGACAAATCCAACTATCACAGAGATTGTTGATGGAGATAGTCAGTCAATCAAAGATGGAGACATGAAGTAGATTGTCATTGAGTAAGCTGATATACATTAGGAAATATGAATTCCAATTTCTGTGTTGGAGAATGATGCTATGCATACAACTAGAGACAAAATTAGTAATGATCAACAGTCTGTTGAAGTTTCTAGAGAGAGATTCTTAAATAGTTTTTAATGGTTTTGATAAGTTTTTACAGATAAAAATTTCTGTTTCTTTCATTGGTTTAGTCACTTTAAATATGAGAGCTCTATTTTGAGGCATGGTGTAATGGAAGTTGAATACATAAAAAAAAATGTTTGTTTCACAATCAAATTATATTTGTTGGTGCGAACTTTCTATTTGCTGTAGCAATCTATGATTATTTACTGTACATTTCAAAATCTCCAATTTCTTCATTAGCTGCATGTAAGTACTCTCTGTACTCTCCTTTTAATATGAAGTAATAAAAATATATGAAACTTATTGAAATATGATGATAAGTTTAAGATTTTTCTTTCATTTCTTGTCATTTACAGTTTGTCTCATTTTTCTGCTTAATTTGCGTAAAAGGAGAATCTGAATCCCTTTTAAGTTCAGAAAACATTTTACATGCAATTACTTTGTACATCTGAGACATCTGGGCATGTTTGTTGAATACAAACAGAATCGAAAGAGAATATAAGCTTGGGTTTGTTATCAGACAATAAATTCTTCAATCATTTGAGGCCCAGTTGGCATTACTTCATTTGTAAAATATTATTGAGACAATTTGAAGAGGAGAATAGAGTCAATTCAGATCAATTATTTTGTAGGAGATTCATTTGATTTCTGGTGGGTGACATATATCATTGAGCTGTAGTGATAAACTATCATAGAGGAGATTACTCGGGAGCTGTATTCACGTTTTTTTACAACGGATATGAACGCAGTAGTTTTAGGGTTTCTATCAGTTATTTTATATGGTTTTCTGTTGGTTTTCGGTGTTTTTATATATATCTTTACTAAATCATGTTGATATCTAAGGAATACATTTTAATCAACAAATAGTGGATAGTTATTATCAACATTAAAATCTAAAGTCACAATTATTGGTACAATATTATCAAAAATATTAACCATTAAACTAACAAGAACTATAACAATAACAATTATTACAACTCACTTAACTACTATTTTCCCAATATGATACAATGAAAGCTGACACAACAATAAAGATTGATTTTAATTTTGTTTTGAACCCTGTTACACAAGTTGTAGGCTCCATATCCTTTTTTTATACATTAATTTAAGTTATTTATTATATATTTATATTATACTTAATTATTAATTTACATTTTAACTCTACTGCAAAAAAATGTATTTTATGATATAATAGTATATTATATATAATTTATTTATATTTATATTTGATATAATAAAAATGTATATTACATTATGTATTATTTTTATATTTAAATTGTATGATATCACGAATATTATATAATAAGTATATTATATTGTATAATATTATATAATGTAAAATATGAATAATGAATAAATAATATATTATGATATTGGTAAAATTGAAAAAAATGGATTTTGTAGGTTTTCTCTTGCTTGTGTTAGGACTATCATAGTCATGTGTTTTTTTCTCTAATCTTGGTGTGTTTTGGGCTCTTAATTTGGGGTGTTTGGGGTGTTCTACACCAAGGTGAGGAGGTTGTTTGTTTGTAGAGAGAAGTTTGTGGCTTTTTGTGAGTTTTTTGGGTGTGGTTGGGTTTTGGGTGTCCTTTGTACAAAATGATGTCTAGAGTTAGGTTTCTTCTTCGCAATGAAAAATATTTGTGTGTGATTTAGCCTATGTGACACTTTGCTTTGGTGTTGGATGGATTTCGCATCTCCATTTGTTGCTCCTTTTTTCTTCAGCCCTTGAGTGGATTTTTTATCATGGCTTATGTGTGGATTCTTTGTGATCTACACCAAGATGAGGCGGTTGTTTGTATCTTTTAGTGTTTTCTAAAAGGTGTGATTAGGTTTTGGGTGTCCTTTGTATAAACTGATGTCTAGAGTTGACTTTCCTATTTGCAATGAAAAATGTTTGTGTGTGATTTAGCCTATTTGACACTTTATTTTGGTGTTGGGTGGAGTTTGATTCTCCATCCTTTGCTTCTTTTTTCTTGAGCCCTTGAGTGCATTTTTTATCAGGGCTTGTGCGTGGAGTTTTTGTATCATTTATTTCCCTCCATGGGGACTTGTTGGAATTGGTTTATGTTGTTGTATGCATTCATATTTTTTCACTGATATCAACATATGTTTCTATGAAGGAAGAACAGACTAGTTATTATTGTTGCTTGATGATTGACAGAAGTGTACGAGTATTGTACAGTTGTTCCAGAATGAGAAAATATGGTGATCTATACATGGATGTATTGTGATCTTATGGCTAAGGTCGCATGGCTTAACATTGCAGATGGAGTGAGTTATAGATATTTTAGTGAAGACTGGGTATTGGACTGTGACAATGATCTTTGACAGAGTTAGCCTCAGTGTTTTAAGGATAACTTACATGTGATAAGGATTCATGATATGCAAGCTTGGGGAATGTCAGGAGACATGTTGAGGAATTATTTTATGATTCTTGGGTCGCATGACTCTTGGTGACGTTAGTTGTTGTGTGTGTTCTGAAGAAGACCTATTTGGGGCCGACTTCATAGATGTAGTGTGTAAAATGGAGTGCGAGCATGGATTACAAATCTTGGATTATATTTGATGAATTGTAATTGATGTTTACTTGTTATAGGTACTGTGTGTATCTTAGCAAGGGGTTAAGTAATTATTTGTGCATTAGGGAAGTCTTAATTGGCCGACCTATTTGCTTATTGTAAATTTGTATAAAAGAAAGATTGTTTTCCTTTATGGAAGTTTGGTAATAGCGAAGTGTGGAAGTTGTGAGCTTGTTTATGTGAATTCTGCTAGATGTAGAACAAAGGATGTGATTAAAGAGACTTCATTGGAACTGATCAAGCAAAGACAGATGTTATCAGACAGTTCACTGGATTATATATTTCTTATATACACTTGTATTTCAAACAGTAAGTCCTAAGGGTGGATTTAACCTTCTTTAGGCAGTGTGCCTGGACAGTGAGCCTACTGTTACTCTTGACTCCTAAAAGGGTATGTCCTTTAACAAGGACTATGTACTATAATGCATTAAAAACCTCCTAACATGGCTAATTCTTTTAACATGGATACTATACTATCAGTACATTATTTGTGGGTGTTAATTCCCACCAATTTTTTACCTTTAACAAGGTTTCCTCGACAAAAAAGATTGTGTTATGGTGTTGCATTTACTATGTTATCATTTGGATTAAAGTTTTGGTTTATAATGTTTAAAGTTTAATAATTTGTCTCAAAACTGATTCACCCGCCCCCCTCTCGGTTGTTTTGGTGGACTGTTATTCCTAACAGGACTTGCATAGCACTATGTAGAGGGTCTTTTCTGGTGTTGATTACTCCTTTCAAAGATGTTCTAATGAAGTGAATCTCATCATCAATCATATATGAAAACTTTGGCATTAGATTGAATAAAACCATAATTGAGGAAAGTTCTTCTCAAAAATGAGGAATTTTTTCCTTTGAAGGTGAATGGGTGTTTTACAAGGAGTGAACATAGGTCATACTAGTGATTCAACTTGATATTTCAAAATTTTATGTCAATTATTTGACCAATCACGCCTTGATCTGAAAATTCATGGGGATTTGGATCTCACTACCCCTTTTGGACTCTTGGGCTCATGCCCCATGGAATCCAAAGACCAAAAAGGAGGTGATATTTGTTGCCATACTTTTTTTCATTCACTTTAGATAGAGATAAATATTTTAAAGAGAGGTTGGGATATTTTTTAAAATTAATTTGGACGTTTTATTAAGTTGTGGCATGTTGGGTTCAACCCTATGCATGAGCTTCCATCAAGGGTTCCATTTTGCATGTAACTTTGTGGTTCCTATTGGAATTTTAGAGAAATGTCATTTTTAACTCTGTTATGCAACAAACTATGGACAAAAACATAATTGATTATGTTTTTGTTTGTATTAAAATTAATTTAAGTAAGTTTTAACCAAGTTTTATTAATATTTGATAAGGTTTCACCTCTTGGTTCCAGTAGATTTATTATGAAACTCTTCCATTTTGTTGTAAAACATGTCATGAATACGGTCATTTATTGTTGGTGTACCCTAAATATAATTCTACATAGAATAAAAGAAATTATTCATCTTGTCCTTTTCCTAAATAGGATAAAGGGAAATCACCTATGGTAGATGATAAAGATGGAGATATCGTATTCAAGGCTCAAAATAAGGGAAGATGGTAGAAGAAACTTCTAAAGGATATCCAAATTAATGCTCATTGTGTAATATATTTGATGCTCTAAAAGATTTAGATTAGTTTGAAGAGGCCCCCATATAAATTTATATTGGTCAAGAACCTACAAGGTCAAAAATTTATTGAGAAGGATGACATTCTTACATTTGTATATAGGATGGAGGCTTAGAATCTCAAAGGAATAAATATTCCCTTATTGTCTTCAACTGAGTTGGCGATAACTGGATGCAAAAAGGTGAAATATTTCTTAGGTTTGGCTATTTCTATGGATAATATAGAGAAGGTTTCTTAAGATCTTGGTAAAATTAAGGGAACCCCGTATACCTTGGGGTTATAGAAAAAGGCTCTGAAAAGGGTGGCTCTTGAGAGGCCTCCTAAAGTGGGTAGGAAGAAAGATCAAGAAAAATTCAAATTAATTGGTGAGATATTGGTTGATTCTAGTTCAGTGTTCTAACCATTGATTCCCATTACTCTCCATCTCAGAAATGATAATTCTCTCATGGAATGTAATGGGTTTGAATATCATCCCTAGGGAAAAGGTAATTTTATATTTGATTCACTTTCATTCTCCAAATATCATATTCATCCTAAAGACTAAGATTTTTGTGAAAGTAATCTTGTGTTTGGATTCCAAGCTTTGGGCTAGAGGTCAATACCAGTGAATTTTGGTTCAAGGAAAGTCAATTAACAATTTTTCTTGACTCAGAGACCCTCAAAAATTGTTCAAATGTGGTAGATTTCAAGTAAATCTTATATGCCTATTGCTACCTCAAGTTTTAAATCAGGTGAAGTTAATCTCCTCACAAATGTTTATGCTTCCACTGATCTCTCATTAAAGTCATTTCTCTTTTCTCGTATCAAGTTGGTTAGGTCCCTTTCTCCATATCTTTCTTGGATCCTTACAAGGTATTTTAATATTGTTACTAGTATGGAGGAAAATAGAGGAGGTGTTAGAAGGCTTGAGCATTCTTATAGGCTCTTGAGGAAAATATAGATTTTTTCAACCTTGTGGACATGAATCCATCCAGTAGAATTTTTAATTGGAATAATAGGAGGTGTGGTGTTTATCTTAACTCTAAGAGGTTAGACAGGTTCCTTATGTCTAATTTTTGGATTGGATATAGTTCGACCACCAACTCTAATATTATTGATTGGAAAGGCTTAGATCATTAGTAGATCAAACATTCAAGTAATTTCTTTAGAACATCTAAAAATATTCTTTTAGATTCCAACTCATGTGGTTTCAAGACTCATTTTTACAAGAGTGTATTTCAAAATGGCAGCGAAAAGGGAAGCTTGCATTTGGTACAACATTGTACTCATTTTCCAAGAAGCTTCAATATATTAAGTACATGCTGAAAATATTGAATAGATAATGTTGTAGAAAAATAATTATGGTTAAAGTAGTCTCTCAATCTCCCATGGATGACATAACTTATCAAATCTAGGATGATGGTTTAACAAAAGAGGGCTTTAGAATAGAAGCAACATCTATGACAGAGATGGAGGAATGAAATTTGTGTGAAGATATAATGTATTGATTGGTTATTAGGAGATAGGAGAGTGACCCCACGATAATGGATTAAACATTTTTCAAATCCTGATTTTCATTGAAATCACACATTTTTAAGAAAATATGATGATTTAAGCCTTGAGAGGTCTCGCTTGAAGGAATTAGTTAAAATGGTTAGATCATAGCCTCTTAGATCAAATTCTCTTTGATATAACCTCTCTGCTCCCCATTCATACTTGCAATGGAGTCTCCTTCACTCCTATCAAAATGCTCATAAAAAATCACTTTGTCATTACCTTTTGGGGAATCAATTGAATTCATTTGACAAAACCAGATTGAGGATGGTACTACTCAAAGAAATTTTTCCAATAACTATGATTTAATATATATTGAGTTTATTATGACTTTGTGTTTTTAGTTTTTAGTAAACTTAGGTTTTGCAACATATATCAAGTTCTATGTTCAACATCTAATAAAAAAATAGTTAACTAAGTTTTAAAAAAATATCAATGCACTAGTATTGATTTCCTCTTTTCAAAAAAAATTTGAATTCCGATACATGAAAAATAATTTATGGATCTGTAAATAAACCTATGTCTAAATTATAGTTAGTTTCACTCAAAAATTTAATGGGTAAAAGTATGAAGTTGTGTCGCACTTGAGGACCATTCTTGTAGTTCCGACCGAAATTGTTTCAGCCGAAGTAGTTTTGGCCAAAATATTTTTGGCTGTACATATGTGGCACAAACGTGGCACCATGTGGCATTGATGTGGCAAATGAGTTTCGACCGAAACTGGTTCGGCCAAAAATTCACGAGTAAATATATGCCAACTACATTTTATCAATGAAGAATTGGCACATATATATTGGAGGGTTCAGCTAGAACTGGTTTGGCCAAACTAGTTCCAGCCAAAAATGTCTATGTGGCATCCTATGTGGTAGCCAAGTAGGCAAAATTTTCAAAATTATAGAACTTCTCACTTAGACAACTGATTTCTTCATCAAAACTTAACCATTTTTAAAATCTAAATATACCCTTTTGTAGAGCTCAGAGTCTAGATTACGTTCATATAATTTTTATTGTATTTTGATTACATATAATATATTATAATTTGAAAAAACTCCAAGTAGGTATTTTAACATTGAAGAACATGCTCGTTCGAAAAAATAAAAAAAATAGTAAATCATGTTGGAAAAATTTACAACTTATATTTAACACTAGAGGAGAGAGTCATCTTCAATAATATGTAATTTCTTTTGTGTTTGGTTTAGATTTACTTGGGCAAATGTGGAGGGAGAAAAAAACTGTTAATTTTGGGTAACTCCAACTTTGAATAGTTATAACAGACAAAAATTATACCGAAAACCAATCTTTCTTTTTTTTACACTATTTGTACATGTCCTCTAAAACACATTCTGAAATCAGAGGAAAAAAAGATTATTTGCATATATTTAGTTGGAGGGAACTAGACCCTACATTTTCAGCATTTTTTGAGCAATTAAAAAATGGACTTCAAAAATTAAAAAACTAGATCAATGCTTCTTCAAAAAAAATTTAAAAAATTTTAGGCAGAAACTACATCCAATTTTACACATTTCATTAGTTTACATCATTTTCAAATTCTAAACAAAAATGCCACTTTTATGTCATTAAAGTTTAACAGTTTTGCATGTCGTGGTCCTCTTCCTTTGTAAAAGTGTGACACAGGTTTGTACTTTTACCCTAATAAAATACAAAATATTCAACATAATCAAATGAAACCAATTTCAATCACTAGTTTATATCATCTTCAAATTCCTAATGGTTTAGCGGCAATAGGTATCTAAATGCAAATTTTTTTTCTTTCAATTTTCATTTCACTGCTAAAGTTGACAAAAAAAAGTGAAACTCACTATTGTGGGACCATCCAGGATCACGATTTTCTTCTATAACACTATTGAGGATAGGAGACAATAGAATCTCGTTACCTCTCTCACATCCTCTAAAGGTGATCAAATCTCTTCTTTCAAGATGATTTTGAGATAGATCATTCATTATTAGTCCACTCTATTTATTGAGGACACGCCTCTTGAAAATGAGGAAGGAGATCTTATTTTTTAGTGTGCTCCCTTGTTTCTCACTAATGAGAGAAATGATTTACAAAACAAACCTATCACTTTGATGTTAGTAATAACTGAGAGGGGGGGTGAATCAGTGGCCTCAAAAATTTATCCTTTAATCTTTAACCACCAATCAATACACCTCAGATTATTAAGTCCCTACAAGATGCATGCCATGAAATACTTATAATAATTAACTATCTGTCGGTTTACCTTGTCTGTCCTTATTCTCCTTGATAACCGATAAGCAGTAAAACTATTTACCGATACTCAATAAATATGTAGAGTATACCAATCAATCCAGGAATACATATGTGAAATGTAAAACAATAAAGTAATGAACCATACACACACAACACATAGATTTTAACGTGAAATCCCTGTTAAGGGAAAAACCACTGGGACCGGTACGCCAAATTTTCACTCTTCTGAAGTGAGCCCTGTTAGGAGCCAACCTTGTTAAAGGTTACAAACACACTGTTAAGTGTGACCTTGATAGAGGATTTTATACATAGAGGTTGTCACTTAATATCTGGCATCTATTTTGCTACCATCCTTGAATCAGACTCCTTCTTAGACTGTCAATAGGCTTTAGGAAAATCTTGCTACCATCCTTGAATCAACCTTCTTCTTAGGCTGTCAATAGGCTTTATGCAATTTCAATGCTACTTTCATAAGTCAACCTTTTTGGCAATTTGTTAGGATATACCTCAATTATAGAAGACGGTTAAGTCATGCTCTGTTAAGAGACCTGATGCTTCAATGGTTAAACTGAAACACTATGACCTGTTTCTAATGCAACTTGAATTACAAATTTTTAGATTTATTTAAGTGCAATACCTCTCTGATCAATGTATCAATTCAATTCTTTGTGCTCCACACTTTCTGCTCTGTGATGTTGTGCTTCATTGATCGTCGATGTCCATAGAATTCTTTAGCTCTTCTTCAGCTTGATTGATCAGGACTGTATGAAGTTATCCTTCACTAGTTTCTCTTCAGCATCCTCTTTCTATTCACTCCCCTTCTGTGTATGTGATTGCTTGTGGAAATTAATTATGCTAGTCTCTTATATAGACATGATATTTCTTAATTATTTATTCTTGATTCTTGATTCTTGGCGTGAAAAATAATCCAACCAATCTGATTTACGGCTTTAACTTATGATTTATCTCGTAGTTATCTTCTTGCCAACTATATAAATCTTCTTTAAATCAATTACTTAACTCTGGTCGAATAAGACAAATTAAAAAAAAAACCAGTTAAGTCTATCCTTAAGCTCTGCCAGCTAGATATTTTTTCATTTTTTGAACTCTCTGTTCTGTCAGTCAACTCTGCAGTTAGTCATCGGTGACAACTGCCAGTTCCATCAATGTGACTCTAGTCAGCTTCGGGATCTCCGTCCGTCGGGCATCATTGGATTTTTGCTCGTCGGGCATCATTGGATTTTTTCTCATCGGGCATCTCTATTTTCAGCTCGTCGGGCATCGTGTGATTTTGCTTCATCGGGCAATGTTGTCTTCTGCTCGTCGGGCAATGTTGTCTTCTGCTCGTCGGGTATCACTATAACTTTTGTTCTTTGCCTTTACCGGTGGTATGCACTCCATCGGTTTTTTTGTCACTTAGTGAATACTTGACTTTTATGCATTTTTGAAAGCATAATCTTTGTTCCATTGATTCTCTGATGTCTTTGGCATTATGTACATGACCATTCAGATTATATCAAGTTGACATCAATGACAATACAAACCATTAACTGATTTAATTTCTTGCATCATCTTCAACTTAACATTATCAAACATTCAATCAATTACATGTCAACAATCTCTCCCTTTGGCATTGATGGAAACATACTATATTATCACACTATACTATTTCTAATACAATATGAAATACAGTTGTTGAGATTCATCAAATTACCAAACAATTTTTTTTATAACCGATAAAAATGTCTGACCGTCGGTAAGCTCTGTGTTAGCTTAGATTTGATTCTTGCAGCTTTATGTGTTTCTTGTACTGTTGTGTTGTGTTCTCTTCTTGTGTCAATTTCTCTCTTTTGACTATTCTTCTTCTTTGATGTCTCTGTCTCTTGTCAGCAACTCTCTCTTTGTATATGATTCCTTCATACAAATTCTCTCCCTATGGATATGATCTCTCCCTGTTTGGAGTAATCTGATAATGAATAATTTCTTGTGATAATATGGATACATTCTCTCCCTTTGACAACAATGTCAAACAAATATTTTACAAATATCTGACATTCATGTCAAACAATTATTTTCTTCTATCCATAATATATTCCTTTAATTTCCCTTATACATCATCTATACAACAATATGATCTGGTACTCGGTTCTAATATATACCTTTCTGTATATAGATGTAGCCTTTAAGTTCATCTTTTTGCTTGTATCAACATGAATGATATTCCGATAATATATAGGTTGATGCAGCCTTTAGTCCTTAACTGACTTGTAGACAAGGGTTTGACCCCTAGTCTCTTTCTCAGGTACTCAAATGTATCCTTGGGCAGTGGCTTGGTGAAGATATTAGCCAATTGTTCTTTTGATTGCACATACTCAAGTATCACCTCTTTTTCTTGAACTTGTTCTCTTAAATAATGATACTTGATTGCAATGTGTTTAGTCTTTGCATGCATGCCTAGATTCTTGGAAATTTTTATTGCACTGGTGTTATCACAATAGATAATCACTGGTTCTGAGATCTTCATATGCATACCTTCCAGCAACTGTTTGATCCATGCAATATTTGAGCAGTTTACAGTAGCAGCAACATATTTTGCTTCTGCAGTAGATTGAGAGATGCATCCTTGCTTCTTGCTAATCCATGTGACAATTCTATCACCCATGAAGAATGCTCCTCCAGTTGTGCTTTTCTGGTCATCAAGATTTCCAGCCCAATCAGCGTCCGTAAACACTTTTAGTTCAAATTTGCCTTCTCTACTATATCATAAGCCAAATTCCTCAGTATTCTTTAGATATCTTAATATTCTTTTCACATCAGTCATATGTGATTCCTTGGGGTTAGCAAAAAATCTAGCAACAATTCCTACTGCATGTGCAATATCTGGTCTAGTGTGTACAACATACATGAGTTCTCCTATCATTGATCTATACAAAGTCTGATTTACTTCTGTTGTCTTGTCTTCCTTTGTTAATTTGCATCCAGTAGCCATCGATGTTCCAACAGGTTTGGAATCTTCCATCTTGAATATTTTTCAGGACTTCTTTGATGTATTTGGACTGTGTAATGAAAATACCTTCACTTTGTTGAATGATTTGTAGGGCAAGAAAGAAATTGATCTCTCCAAACATAGACATCTCAAACTCTTTGCTCATCTTATCAGCAAATGACTTACATAGTATATCATTGCCTCCAAATATGATGTCATTAACAAATATTTCAGAAATCAAAGTGTTAGCATCAATATCTTCTTTCAAATAAAGATTATTGTTTTCACTAGTCCTTGTGAATTCAATACCTATTAGATAGGAATGAAGTTGTTCATACCAGACTCTGGGAGCTTGTTTTAATCCATACAAGGCTTTGTGAAGTCTACATACCATGTTCCTCTTGTCTGGATTTACAAACCCTTCTGGTTGTTCAATGTATACCTCTTCTTCAAGTATTCCATTTAGGAATGCTGACTTGACATCCATTTGATATACTTTGAATCCTTTGTATGCAGGATAAGAAAGTAGTATTCTTACTCCTTCTAGCCTAGCAACGGGTGCAAAGGTTTCTTCATAGTCTATACCTTCCTCTTGTGCATACCCATTGCAAACTAGTCTTTCTTTGTTCCTTGTGACTTCTCCATTCTCGTTCAGCTTGTTCCTGAATATCCATTTAGTACCGATGACATTCTTGTCATCAGGTCTTGGTACAAGTGACCATGTTTTTTTCTTCTCAATCTGTTCAATCTCATCATTCATGGCACTTATCCATTCTTCATTATCTAGTGCAGCATTGACAGATTTTGGCTCAAACTCACAAATTAAGCAATTTGAGTTTAAAGACTTACTTCTTGTTCTTGTACCAGCTT
>MU223089.1:927614-952612 GCA_018584345.1 Thuja plicata
TACTTTCATGAGTCAACCTTTTTGGAAATCTGTTAGGATATACCTCAATTATAGAAGATGATTAAGTCCCGCTCTGTTAAGAGACTTGATGCTTCAATGGTTAAACTGAAACACTATGACCTGTTTCCACGTCATAATCTATGTGTTCTATAAAAAACTATGAAACACTATGACCTGTTTCCACGTCATAATGGTTAAACTGAAACACTATGACCTGAATCAATGGTTTCCACGTCAAAATCTATGTGTTCTATCAAAAACACATAGATTTTGACATGGAAACCCTGTTAAGGGAAAAACCACTGGGACCGATACCCCAAATTTTCACTCTTCTAAAGTGAGCCCTATTAGGAGCCAACCCTATTAAAGGTTACAAACACACTGTTAAGTGTGACCTTGTTAGAGGATTTTATACATAGAGGTTGTCACTTGGTATCTGGCATCTATTTTGCTACCATCCTTGAATCAGCCTCCTTAGACTGTCAATAGGCTTTAGGCAAATCTTGCTACCATCCTTGAATCAACCTTCTTCTTAGGCTATGAATAGGCTTTATGCAATTTCAATGCTACTTTCATGAGTCAACCTTTTTGGAAATCTGTTAGGATATACCTCAATTATAGAAGATGATTAAGTCCCGCTCTGTTAAGAGACTTGATGCTTCAATGGTTAAACTGAAACACTATGACCTGTTTCTAATGCAACTTGAATTGTAGATTTTCATATCTATTTAAGTACAATACCTCTCTGATCAATGTATCAATTCAATTCTTTGTGCTCCACACCTTCTACTCTGTGATGTTGTGCTTCACTGTTCGTCGGTGTCCGCAAAATTCTTTAGCTTGATTGATCAGGACTGTATGAAGTTATCCTTCACCAGTTTCTCTTCAACATCCTCTTTCTATTCACTCCCCTTCTGTGTATGTGATTTCTTGTGGAAATGAATTATGCTAGTCTCTTATATAGATATGATATTCCTTAATTCTTGATTCTTGACGTGAAAAACAATCCAGGCAATCTGATTTATGGCTTTAACTCCTGATTTATCTCGTAGTTATCTTCTTGCCAACTGTATAAATCTTCTTTAAATCAATTACTTAACTCTGGTCAAATAAGAAAAATAAAACAACCAGCTAAGTCTATCCTTAAGCTCTGCCAGCTAGATATTTTTTCATTTTCTGAACTCTCTATTCTGTCGGTCAACTCTGTAGTTATTCGTCGGTGACAACTGCTAGTTTTGTCGATGTGACTCCAGTCAGCTTCGGGATCTTTGTCTGTCGGGCATCATTGGATTTTTGCTCGTCGGGCATCTTGTGATTTTGCTTCATCGGGAAACACTGTCTTTTGCTTGTCAGGTATCACTATGACTTTTGTTCTTTTCCTTTACTGATGGTGTGCACTCCGTCGGTGTTGTCTGTCACTTAGTGAATACTTGACTTTTATGCATTGTTGAAAGCATAATATTTGTTCCATTGATTCTTTGAAGTATTTGGCATTATGTACATGACCGTACAGATGATATCAAGTTGACATCAATGACAATACAAACCATTAACTGATTTAATGTCTTGCATCATCTTCAACTTAACATTATCAAACATTCAATCAGTTACATGTCATCATTTGAATTAGCTGGAGGGATATTATTTTAGATGAAGAAAGGTAAATCCCCTAGACTTGATTGTTCCCCAATAGAGTTTTACTATTAGTTTTGGGATGTTATCAAATTGCATCTTTTGGAGGTGGTCTTGGAATCTCAAAAGAGTAAAAAAAATCTTATATTCATGAATTTTATACTCCTTTCTCTTATTCCAAACAAAGAAGAATTTGATTCATTGAACCTCTTTAAAGACCTATAGCCCTATGCAACATAGTCTAAAAACTATTACTAATTTGATTGAAAGAGATTCAATTCATAGATTTGGTCTTTAATTTTGGAGGAATGGGGAAATTTTGTTGATGGTAGAAAAATTTTGGATGGGTTTTTTTTTTGTGGCTTGGACTATTCATTCCATGGCAACCTCCAAAGACAAGACTACTTATATCAAGCTTGACATGGCCAAATCCTATGGCTATGTCAATTGGGAATTTTTTCATAAGATTCTAGAATTTTTTGGGTTTAGCACTGAGTGGATCATGTGGGTCATGAGTTTTGTCACCTCCGCCTCTTTTTTTTGTTCTCATTAGTGGTGAGCCCTATGAGCTCTAAAAAAAATCTTACCCCTTCCCCCCACCCTCATTTGAACATAAGGAAATCATAGTGATATTGGTGTTAGATTAGGGATAGCTGATAGCGTTGAACAATTGTTTTTGATTAATTTTTCTCATTGATGGGTTTTGGTGACTTCTGGTTGTAATGGCCCGAAGCCTAAATTTCTAGTCTGAGTTGTAATGGCCCGAAGTCTAATTTTCTAGTCTAAGTTGTAATGTGACTATTCTTATCTGGGTTTAGGACCTTTTCCCTTCCATCTTAATCAAAAAGATATTAAAAATATTTATCTTTGTTGTCAAAGCTACCCGTGCACGTTAAGTGGAACGAACACTACAAGGTGTACTTGCACCACATGTTGCACCTTGCAATGTATATTATTCATTTATTAGTTTAAATTATTCTATAAATAAATATTTATTTACATTTATAAGATTTAACTGATTAATAAATAACATGTCATAAACACACCTACATCTTATCTCCATCAGAAAATACCATGGTCATCAGGTCATCGATGAGGGCCACATCCTCAGCAGTGGAAGTAAGGAATCTACTTCCACAATGTGCACACAAAAGGGATGTGGAACCATCCTCATTCATGTCAGTATCTACCCAAGAAAATATATTCTAGCAGTTGGCACACATATGATCAATGGGTTGGGTTGAGCCAAAACAATGTATCTGATGATGAGGCATGTGATACATGTGTTGATCCATAATATGGTCTGACTAACTGTGTGTCATGCTTAACAATGACATTAGTAAATGGCATATCCACCTGAAGAGTATATAACTCCATAGAATTCTTTAGAGCTATTGGGAGTGTCATGTGAGACATGGGTTTACGAGCTAAAGCAATCCAATGTTGGGGGTCTACCACCCTCTGAGCCCTAGGTCTATCCTGGGCAGAGCCTCTCCCTCTACATTGGAACTGCTACATGTCAAAGTAATTCGACATCAAGTCAAGGATAAACTCACAATATAATTTTCTCAAGAAATAAATCTAGGCACTTCATAATTATTACAAGGTGGTTGCTCAAAGACCATATACCCCCTATCCGAAAAATCATTTTCCATCCCACCATGGTTACACCAATGTATGGGAAACCTCTTCAAATCATTAAGTAGGGTCTGATTAGTTTTAGGTTCCATGAAAAGAGCACATATGTCATCTTTACATATGGATTTTCCTTTAACCTCATCATATGACAACCCATCAGCATAAAATGCACGACATCTATCCCTATATGTGCCCAATTTTGTAACTTGTCTAGATACCTCCCTAGCACTATTGGTCATTGATTCTAGGGTTGTGGCGAGGGATGAGTGGTACTCATGAGTAGAGGAACTCAACCTATTCACTATTATAGAAATTTGAGTAGTATTCTATGAGAGGTAATTTATAAGATCCTCTTGTGTGGTCTGTACAGATTCTACTATAGGACACACAGGTTTTTGGGGTAGTGGTTTTTGTTGAGGAGTGATATTTTGTGGGTTTTCTTGTTGCATGGCAATATTTTGAGGGTTTTCTTATTCTTCAGGTGCAACATTTTGAGGGTTTGGTTGTGGTGGTATGCCAGGAAGAGGTTGTTGTTGTCTATTTTTTCGTCGGGCGTTGTTTTTAAAATCTAGCTTAAAAATTATTTTAAAAAAACCTAAATCAATTGAAAGAACCTTATTTCAATTCTATTTCAAACACAAATAATAATAAAATAAAATTCTTACCTCTTAGACAATGTGGCATTGTCAAATATTGGGGTAAACGCTGAAAAAATTTAAAAAAAAAACAAGCTGGAACATGATCGGGTTATGTCAATTTTTGGCAAAATAGAAGTCAGTGTTCACTATTTTTGGTCACTGGGATTGAGTTTGGCCCACGGGTTTACAAAACAAATAACTTTACAAAGCCCATACGGGTTCTGAAGAAATAAAAATGTGTCTTTAGTTCTTCAAAACCCAATTGGATTTTGAAGAACTTTAGGCTCGGTCTTACCAAACCGTAACCTAATCGCGCTATTTGAAATTTTAAATAACCCGATCGGGTTACAAAGAATTTTGGGTTTTTTGGGGGTGTGGCCACTTTTCTATCTAGCATCTTGGTGTACTTACCCTCTTATACATAATCAAATTGAGAAATAAAAAATGAATAGATAAATAATTAATACTATCATATTTCCACCATTCATATTTCTTGCATCTCCTTAGCATTCTCTTTCATTTGGATGATGTATTAGAGAGTATGATTCGAGATGTTTATTTAAAAACTCATACACAATCAAATCTAGAAATACCAAATGAATAGAAGAAAAATTAATGCTATGGGATTTGTACAATCTATATTTCTTAAGTCTCCATAGCACTCTCTTTCATGGAGATGAGATTCAAAAAGTTGATATAAAAATCTCATACATAATCAAATCCAAATATAACAAATGAATAGATAAATAATATTTGAAATTTTTTAAATAAGTAAAATATAAAATTGTAGGTGATTTTTTTAAATTGTGTATTATGATTGGTTTGACAATAAAAACAAATTATATTTAATCATAAATTATAAATAAAAATACAAAGATAATTTATAAAACATTAATTTATTTTATCTCATGAAATTTGAAATTATAAATTATATATCTCAATTATCTTAAATATAAGTTGTTGCTAGTGTCTACAACAAAAAAAATTGAAGATATCTAAATAAATAAAGGTGTCACATGAAAATCTCAATGATTAAGAATCAAATTCTTTGAACAAAAAATTTAATATTCTATTAGTCTTTTTTATTGTATGGAGGATTTTTCATCTACAAAGTCATTTTAGCTACTCAATACGGAAGTAGAATCTTAAGTTGAACCTCTCGAGCTAAGAGCCAAGGACTGAGGCCCGGGATCGTGGCCCAAGGGAATATGGCAGATAAGCTTCTTTTAATTAATGATTTTTGGAGAAAAGAATTTAATACCCACTCTTAAGTTGAACCTCTTCAGCTAAGAGCCAAGAGCTGAGGCCTCTCCCCGATAGTGCCCCAAAGGAATATGGCAGATAAGCTTCTTTTAATTAATAATTTCGGAAAAAAGAATTTAATACCCACTATCGATATCTTAAACAAGATTCTCAAGATGAAATATATAAATTCTGATAAGCTACCTAAAAAGAAGCACAAGCTTTAGGTTGAACTTTTTTTTACTGGAGACAAGCATTAGCAAACCCTCTTTATATTGAAGGGATTGTATATTGAAGGGATTGAAGATTTCTGTCATTTCAGAAACAAAATGGTAGACGAATTCCTGCTTTATATTTTGTTCATAGTCTGCATGTGTGGCACTGGAGCTGCAACTTCTATGATTGTTTATTTTGTTTTGTCTGCTGGAATAGAAGCTAAAAAGTTCAACTCTTTTGGGTTCTTAATAAGCATAGTAGGACTTATTTTATTTTTGATGATTTTATGGAGGGCAAAGTTATTTGCCAAGAGATCACTGACAAGAAGATTACAAACCTTTGATGTGACCGACTTTGATCCTCCTTCGACAGACTACATCATAAGTGTAAACATAAGGCAAAGTCCATATCTTGTGGGAGAGACAAGTGTTCAGTATAAGGAATCTGATGCTACTGAGATGTGTGTAGTTTGCCAATTAGATTTTCAGGAGCAGGAGAAAGTCATTTTTCCAATGGGTTGCAGGCATTACTTTCACAAGGAATGCATCACCAACTGGCTTCTCTATCACCGCATCTGCCCAGTTTGTAGAAGGGTCATTCCTCATGCCCCTCCTCCTCACACAGCTGATGAAATTTCAGTGATTCACATCATTGTTACTGATGTAACAAACCCTAATGGTTGCGAAAATGAAGGAGCTTTGAGCATTGTAGAATATTGTTCTCCATCTGCAACAAATACAACTATCACAGAGGTTGTTGATGGTAATGAAGGAGCTTTGGCTACTCTGGTCTGTCCTCAATCTGAGATAAATCCAACTATCACAGAGATTGTTGATGAAGATAGTCAGTCAATGAAAGATGGAGATATGAAGTTGGATTGTTCTCAATCTGAGACAAATTCAACCATCACAGAGATTGTTGATGGAGATAGTCAGTCAATCAAAGATGGAGACATGAAGCAGATTATCATTGAGTAAGCTGATATACAATAGGAAATATGAATTCCAATTTCTGTGTTGGAGAATGATGCTATGCATACAACTAGAGACAAAATTAGTAATGATCAACAGTCTGTTGAAGTTTTTAGAGAGGGATTCTAAAATAGTTTTTAATGGTTTTTGGTAAGTTTTTATAGATAAAAATTTATGTTTCTTTCAGTGTTTTAGTCACCTTAAATATCATGAGAACTCTATTTAGAGGCATGATGTAATGGAAGTTGAATACATAAAAAAATATGTTTGTTTCACAATCAAATTATATTTATTGTTTCGAATTTTCTATTCGCTGTAGCAATCTATGATTATTTAATGTACATTTCAAAATCTCCAATTTCTTCTTTAGCTGCATGTAAGTACTCTCTGTACTCTCCTTTTAATCTGAAGTAATAAAAAAAAACATGGTTTTGTTTATATGAAACTTATTGAAATTTGATGATAAGTTTAAGATTTTTCTTTCATTTCTTCTCATTTACAGTTTGTCTCATTTTTCTCATTAATTTGCGTAAAAGGAGAATCTGAATCCCTTCCAAGTTCAGAAAACATTTTACATGCAATTACTTTGTACATCTGAGAATATGAGCTTGTGTTTCTTATCAGACAATAATTCCTTCAATCATTTGAGGCCAGGCTAGCATTACTTCATTTGTAAAATATTATTTGAGAATACAGTCAATTCAGATCAATTAATCAATTATTTTGTAGGAGATTCATTTGATTTGTGGTGGATTCACATTTTGTTTCAATATACTCTTTCTATTGACAACTGCAATGGTGGATTTTTTAAATCTACGGACGATCTGATGTCTCAGACAATTTGAAATCTACGGAAATGAACGCAGTAGTTTTAGGGTTTCTATCAGTTAGTTATTTTATATGGTTTTCTGTTGGTTTTTGGTGTTTTTATATTTTGTCCCCAACTATATCTATTGAGTTAGCTTTTAAAAATTGTGGTTTTGATAAGCTTTTTATTTTTAACTAAGGTTTCAGGGCCACATTATTAAATACGATGTCCTATCAACATATTTTACTTAAGATACCAAAAAAAAAGTGAGATCTATACATCTTCACTAAATCATGTTGCTGCTTTTTATATCTAAGAAACACATTTCAATCAATCATGGATAATTATCATCAACACCATCAAATTTACAATGTTATAAAGAATATTAGTCATTAAACTAACAAAAACTATAATAATAACAATTATTACAACTCACTTAACTACTCTTTTCCAATATGATACAATGAAAACTGACACAACAATAAAGATTGATTTTAATTTTGTTTTGAAGCCTGACTACTTATCTCTTCAGTACATATTTTATGAAATTAGCAATTGTTACACACCGTTGTAAACTCCATATTCTTTTTTATACATTAATTTAAGTTATTTATTATATATTTACATTATACTTAATTATTGGTTTACATTTTAACTGGATTGGCAAATAAATGTATTTTGCTTAGCTTAGATAATATATAAATAATATAATAGTATAAATTATTTATATATATATTGGATATAATAAAAATGTATATTACATTATGTATTATTTTAATATTTAAATTTTAATATATCACAAGTATTATATAATAAGTATATTATATTGTATAATATTGTATTATGTAAAATATGAATAATGAATAAATAATATATTATAATTTGTGGTAAAATTGAAAAAAATGGATTTTGTAGGCTTTCTCTTACATGTGTTAGGACTATCATAGTCATGTGTTTTTTCTCTAATCTTGGTGTGGCTTGGGGTCTTAATTTGGGGTGTTCTACACCAAGGTGAGGAGGTTGTTTGTTTGTAGAGAGAACTTTGTGGCTTTTGGTGAGTTTTTTGGGTGTGGTCGGGTTTTGGGCGTCCTTTTTACAAAGTGATGTCTAGAGTTAGGTTTCTTCTTTGCAATGAAAAATGTTTGTGTGTGATTTAGCCTATGTGACACTTTGTTTTAGTGTTGGGTGGATTTTGGATCTCCATTCATTGCTCCTTTTTTTTTCAGCCCTTTAGTGGTATTTTTTATCATGGCTTGTGTGTGGGTTCTTTTTGTTCTACACCAAGGTGAGGAGGTTGTTTGTTTGTAGATAGAAGTTTGTGGCTTTTGGTTTGTTCTCTAAAAGGCGTCGTTGGGTTTTGGGTGTCTTGTATAAAGTGATGTCTAGAGTTAGCTTTCTTATTCACAATGAAAAATGTTTGTGTGTGATTTAGCCTATGCGACACTTTATTTTGGTCTTGGTTAGAGTTTGATTCTCTATCCTTTGCTTCTTTTTTCTTGAGCCCTTGAGTGGATTTTTTATTAGGGCTTGTGCATGGAGTTTTTGTATCGTTTGTTTCCCTCCATGGGGACTTTCATAGCACTATGTGGAGGCTATTTTCTAGTGTTGATTACTCCTTTCAAAGATGTTCTAATTAAGGGAATCTCATCATCAATCATACATAAAAACTTTGGCATTGGGTTGAATAAAACCATAATTGAGGAAAGTTCTTCTTAAAAATGAAGGATTTTTCCCTTTTAAGGTGAATGGGTGTTTTACAAGGAGTGAACATAGGTCATACTAGTGATTCAACATGATATTGCAGAAGTTGATGTCAAGTATTTAACCAATCATGCCTTGATTTGAAAATTCATGGAGATTTAGATCTCACTACCCCATTTGGAATCTTGGGATCGTACCCCATGGAATCCAAAGACCAAAATGGAGGTGATGTTTGTTTCCACACTTTTTTCCATTCACTTTAGATAGAGATAAAGATTTTAAAGAGAGGTCGAGATATTTTCTAATGAAATTGGATGTTTCATTAAGTTGTGGCATGTTGGGTTCAACCCTATACATGAGCTTCCATCAAGGGTTTCATTTTACATGTAACTTTTTTGGTTCCTATTGGAATTTTAGAGAAATAGCACTTTTAACTTTGTTATGTTGTTTCTTAGCAAATTAGTGTGAATGTCACAACAAACTTTAGACAAAATGATAATCGCTTATGTTTGTGTTTGTATTAAAATTATTTTAAGTAAGGTGTTACCAAGTTTTATGGAAATTTGACGAGGTCGCACCTCTTGGTTCCACTAGATTTATTATGAAACTCTTCCATTTTGTTGTAAAAAATGTCATGAATACAGTCATTTATTGTTGGTGTACCCTAAATATAATTCTACAGAGAATACAAGCAATAAGGCATCTTGTCCTTTGCCTAAATAGGATAAAGGGAAAGCACCTATGGTAGAAGATAAAGATGGATTTATCATATATTCAAGGCTCAAAATGAGGGAAGATGGTAGAAGAGAACTCTAAAGGATATGTAAATTAATGTTCATTGTGTAATAGATTTGATGCTCTAAAAGATTTAGATTAGTTTGAAGAGGCCTCCATAGGAATGTATATGGGTCGAGAAACTATGAGGTCAAAAATTTCTTGAGCAGGATGACATTCTTACATTTATATATAGGATGGAGGCTTAGAATCTCAAAGGAATAAATATTCCCTTGTTGTCTTCAAATGAGTTGGAGATAAGTGGATGCAAAAAGGTGAAATATTTTTTAGGTTTGGTTATTTCTATGGATAATATAGAGAAGGTTTCATAGGATGTTGGTAAAAGTAAGGGAACCCCATCTACCTTGGGGTTTATAAAAAAGGCTCTCAAAAGGGTGGCTCCT
The DNA here is from genome assembly GCA_018584345.1 of Thuja plicata. Classification (NCBI taxonomy): domain Eukaryota; kingdom Viridiplantae; phylum Streptophyta; class Pinopsida; order Cupressales; family Cupressaceae; genus Thuja; species Thuja plicata. The sequence goes on from MU223089.1 coordinate 937,639, forward strand.
GAGAGGCCTCCTAAAGTGGGTAGGAAGAAAGATCAAGAAAAGATTAAATTAATTGGGGAGACATTGGTTGAGTCTAGTTTAGTGTTCAAACCATTGATTCCCATTTCTCTTCATCTCATAAATGATAGTTCTCTCATGTACTGTAAGGGGTTTGAATATCATCTCTAGGGAAAAGGTAATTTTATATTTGATTCACTTTCAATCTCCAAATATCAATTTCATCCTAAATACTAAGATTTTGTGAAAGGTATCTTTTGTTTGGCTTCCAAGATTTGGGCTAGAGGCCAATACCAGTGCATTTTGGTTCAAGGAAATTCAATTAGGTCAATGTTTGTTGTCTCAGAGACCCTCAAAATTTGTTCAAATATGGTAGATTTAAAGTAAATCATATATTCCCATTGCTACCTCAAGTTTTGAATTAGGTGAAGTTAATCTCCTCACAAATGTTTATGCTTCCACTGATCTCTCATTAAAGTTCTTTCTCTTGTCTTGTATCAAGTTGGTTATGTCCCTTTCTCCATATCTTCCTTTGATCCTTACAAGGGATTTCAATATTGTTACTTGTATGGAGGAATAGAAAGGAGGTGTTGGAAGACTTCAGCATTATTCTAGGCTCTTGAGGGAAAATATAGATCATATGAACCTAATGGACATGAAGCCATCAAATAGAATTTTTACTTGGAATAATACGAGGTGTGGTGTTTATCTTAACTCTAAGAGGTTAGACAGGTTCCTTATGTCTAAGTTTTGGATTGGATATAGTTCGACCACCATCTCTAATATTATTTATTGGAAAGGCGTATATCATTGGTAGATCAAACATTCAAGTACTTTCTTTAGAACCTCTAAAAACCACTCTTTTAGGTTCCAACAAATATGTCTTTAAGACACATTTTAAAAGAGTTTATTCTAAACTGGTAGAGCAAAGGGAAGCTTGCATTTGGTACAACATTGTATTCATCTTCCAAGAGGATTCAATATATATTAAGTACATGTTGAAAATATTGAATAGATAGTGTTGTACAAAAATAGTTATGGCTAAAGTGGTCTCCCAATCTCCCCTGGATGACAGAAATCGTCAAATCTAGGATGATGGTTTAACAAAAGAGTGCTTTAGAATAGAAGCAACATCTATGAAAGAGATGGAGGAATGAAATTTGTTTGAATATATAATGTATTTGTTAGTTATGAGGAGATAGGAGGGTGACCCCACAATAATGGGTTATATTTTTCAAACATCCCAATTTTCATTGAAATCGCACATTTTTAAGAAAATATGATTTTTCAGCCTTGAGAGGTCCCATTTAAAAGAATTCATTAAAAATGGTTAGATCAAAGCCTTTTAGATCAAATTATCTTTGATATAACCTCTCTACTCCCCATTCATACTTGTAATGGAGTCTCCTTTTCTCCTATCAAAATGCTAATAAAAAATCACTTTGACATTAGCTTTTGGGGGATCAAATGAATTCATTTGACGAACCTAGATTAAGGATGGTACTACTCAAAGAAATATTTCCAATAATTATGATTTAATATATATTGAGTTTATTATGACTTTGTATTTTTTGTTTTACTAAAGTTAGGTTTTGCAACATATATCAAGTTCTATGTTCAACATCTTATGAAAAAATAGTAAACTAAGTTAAAAAATAAATCAATTCATTGGGTATTGTTGTCCTCTTTCTAAAAAAAAATGAATTCTGATACATTCAAAATAACTTACAAATCTTTAAGTAAACCTATGTCTAAATCATGTAGTAGTTTCACTTCAAAACTTAATAAAATATAAAATATTCAACATAATCAAATGAAACCAATTTTAATCAATAGATATCAGTGTTACTTGAATCTAAATTCAAAATAATAACTTATTTATCCATTTTATAAAAAACATTATGCAGCAGTACAAGTGAATGTCACTCTTTAAAAATGTTATTTTTGTTAAAAAATAGTTTTAGAAGGAGATGAAAAATGGATACAAATAAATTCTAAAATTTAAAAAAATCTATATTTAGAATCTACACACAAAATGCTAAAAATCACAAGTTTATATCATGTTCAAATTCCTAACGATTTAGCGGCAATAGGTGTCTGAATGCAAAGTTTTTTATATATAATTTTCATTTCAGTGTTAAAGTTGACAAAAAAGTGTAACTCACTATTGTGGGACCACCCAGGATCACTATTTTATTCCATAACACTATTGAGGATAGGAGACAATAGAATCTCTTTACCTCTCTCACATCCTGTGAAGGTGATCAGATCTCTTCTTTCAAGATGATTTTGAGATAGATCATTCATTATTAATCCACTCTATTTATTGAGAATGTACACCTCTTGAAAATGAGGAAGAGGATCTTATTTTTTACTGTGTTCCCTTGTTGCTCACTAATGAGATAAATGATTTACTAAACAAACCTATCACTTTGAATCTGTTGGAGGGATTTTATTTTAGATGAAGAAAGGGAAAGCCCCTAGACTAGATGGTTCCCTAATAGATCTTTACTAGTAGTTTTGGGATGTTATCAAATTGGACCTTTTGGAGGTGGTCTTGGAATCTCAAAAGAGTAAAAAATTTCTTAGATTCATGAATTTTATGTTCCTTTCTCTTATTCCAATAGAGAAGAATTTTATTCATTGAACCTCTTTAAAGACCTATAGCCCTATGCAACATAGTCTACAAAATTATTACTAATTTGATTGAAAGAGATTAAGTTCATGGATTTGGTCTTTAATTTTGGAGGAATGAGGAGGTTTTGTTGATGGTAGAAAAAATTTGGATGGGTTTTTTTTGTGGCTTAGACTATTCATTCCATGGCAACCTCCAAATAGAAGGCTACTTTTATCAATCTTGACATGGCCAAAGCCTATGACTATGTCAATTGGGAATTTTTTATAAGATTCTAGAAGTTTTTGGGTTTAGCACTGAGTGGATCATGTGGGTCATGAGTTTTGACACCTCCTCCTCTATTTTTTATATTTGTAGTTATCCCTATGAGCTCTAAAAGAAATCTTACCCATTTCCCCCCACCCTCATTTAAACATAAGGAAATCATAAATTCAATTCAATCATGGATTGAAATTCAAGAGCATCGTAAGAGAAAGTGATCAAGAATTATTCAAATAATTGAAGACAAGTAATTCTTAAATATATAGTATTTATGATGTCATATATGATCGATTATTAGTAAAGTCAACTCTACAAAGTCAACATTAACATCTTCATGGGGATTTCAATACAGAGAAGGCATATGAAGTTATAGGCATTCAATTTTCAAATCTAGCCTCTGCTATATATCAACACACTTTAATTTCTATTTCTATTTCTATTTCAAGCTTAATTCGTAAATCGAGGTTTGACATAGGAAAACCCCCCATCAACCCAATAAATTATCTCTTTCTATATGTAGGTGGAAATTTAAATGTACATGGATCTATGTTAGAATCGATCATCAAAATGACCTACAAAACCCCATTTTGTAGATCCAAAAAAAGTTAGGAGTAGGTTTCCTAGTCTAACGTAGTCAAGGACTAGGTTTCCCTGCTTAATGTCATCCCTTAGAATTTTGACTAGATTTTGTCAGCACAATCCTTTCTATCCATATTCTTTAGATCTACTATCAAAGTCTACATATCTTATCTCTTTATTATTTTATATGCTGAAAACTCTCATTTTTTATGCTTTTCCCTAGCTTTCTATTTCATAATTATATAGTCATTTTCAACTCTAAACAACAGGCCACTAAATCCACTCTATACCCAAATATCTTGAGCCAAGTGGATCATTCTCCTTCCAATGTAAAAAGTGAAATGGACCTAAGATTCCTAGTTTTCATGCATATGCTAGAAAACCATATTTCACCACCTTACAATAACCATAGTAAGATTTAGTCACACATATAAATATAAATCTCCCACCATTCTAGTAGTATCGATATCCATAAGGGCTACCAATAATTTTCTTCAAACACTCCTCTAACTAGTATTCCATCAAAAAATTGTCAAGATAGGTCCATCAAGGTCAATCACAGGGTGTCAACTTTGTAGGGTTAAAATTGGGAAACCACTTATACATATAGAGGAAAATTTCCCCCATATTTTATAGACTGCCATTTAGTATCTTCTTTTTTTCTTTCAAAGATAAAAACTTCCACAAATAATCTCTTGGGAAAAAAATTGATAATTTCCTAAGTCTTCCAATTCTCTACAATCCAACATCTAATTTTCTTCATATCTATTGTAGGGCCAATGAATTGGAAAATGGACACAAGTTCCTCTATCATTGCAATATCCTCCATTGCCTCCTTAGTATTGTTGATAGTTTTCCTCCCCTTTTGACATTTTTCATGGCAACAACTACTAATCTCCTTTCCACCACAACATTTGTCCTGCAACCTTTCTCTCATTTTTCTGTTTGTGTTCACATATTCTCCTCTCTTTATGTGTGTGTAAAATCTAACAATATACAATATATTATAACATCATTTAGTAATATTATATATCTTTCATATAATTAAAAAATATCATTGCAATATTATCATCCAATCATAACAACTATATATTTTCATTATATCCAAATGTCATTGTATCACTAAAACTTCTCACAATCTTTCAAAATATTAATGTTACTTTTTCACTTAAAAATTTATTAAATAAAGAAAATATTTCTAATAAATATAATTGCATCTTAAATCATAATTTCATATCATTAAATGCAAAGGTCATTATAGCACTACAACTTCTTTTAAAAAATGTAGTCTTTCAAATATTAATATTGTCAAAAAGTAATTGCACTACTTAGGCAGGATGAGGCAATATACAAGACAAATAAATAATATTTCAAAAAAAAATACAATCTAGAATTGCAGGTGAGTTTTTCAAGTTTTGTTTTATGACTAATTCTTCAATCAAAATAAATTGGATGTTCAATGAGGTAGAAATCCTAGTGGATGAAAGTTTGGCAAAATGGATACCTCTTAGTCCTTGGCTCTTAGCAAAAGAGGTTTCAACCTAAGACTTGTGCTCTCATATTGATAGCTAAAAGACTTTGTGGATGAAAAATCTTGAAAAGAAATTTAGCAAAAAAAACATATGCATTGATATGTGGAAGAACCATGAACACGTTATTCTCTTTATCAAGTATAATTTCATTTATTAATATTATTATTAACTTCAGATTTGAAACAATACCCTCGAATAATCATATCAATTATCCCTACGTTAATTTCTATAATCAACTCATTTAAATTTTTTTACTAGATTAGTAGGGAAAGGGCCCTAATCCCAATTAGAAAATAATACAACACAACAACATTAAAGAAACATCAAAGACATGAATAGAGAAAGGTCTCTAATGAGCCTAAAAAGCATCATCCGTCTGATCAAAAACAACAACAAAATTTGGATAGATCAACAAAACTTGGATAGAACTAAGGCAAGAAGTTAGCATATGATCACAGATAATATCCAAAACTTGGATAGATCAACAAAACTTGGATAGAACTAAGGAAAGAAGTTAGCATATGATCACAAATAATATCCAAAACTTGGATAGATCAACAAAACTTGGATAGAACTAAGGCAAGAAGTTAGCACTTGATCACAGATAATATCCAAGTTCGCGGCCCACTGAAAAAAAGAAGTTAAGAATATCACACGTCATAGAAGATAAACAATTTCATCCTTGAATCCTCTCTCATTCTCTTCCATATCATGATTGTTCTAGGATTCATTCACATTTTAAGCGAAGTATTCAATCTCCTCATTCCCAAATCTTCCTTTTATAGGTTATCTTCATTTCCCTCTAAAACTATTGTTTCCTTCTGACACTCAAGATCTTCTTAATCCTGCTCTTCTTCTTCTTTTGGATCCACCTCCTCTTCGGCTTCCTCACATGAAGGGCCAAACTCCTCCGAGGAAAAATACTCCTCTTCATCATCCAACATAATTTTTTCCTCTTTGATTGTGGGACCGAGACCGTCTTAGCCATCTGACAGACCTATGGCACCCAGAAAGAGACCTACCCTTAGTATTTTTGGATTTATTTTTCCTTTTCCTACTTTTCATCCTCATTATCTTTGATGAGGGTGGTCATTACACCTTTATTTGTGGCTTCCTTATTATTAGTTTTCCTTATTTTTGAGGTTCTTGACAAATTTAAGGAGGGTTTATGCTTCTCCAGGGTAACCTTAACAACCTCTTTCACCTACAGGAAGGAGGGTAGATAGAATTGGATTTATTAGCCTTCTTCTGTGATGAATTTCCAATTTTTGATGGGTGAGGGAAAATCTCTATGAACTAAATTCTAGGGTTGGGGAGTACAGGTGGATTTTCCTAGTCAAGCTACATAGAGTATGGGCGTCTAAAACAAGGGTGTGCTTGTATAGAGCCATTATAAGCCCTTGATGGAGTGCGGGAGAGGCATATTTATCTATACTTTGTTGAAGGGAAGAGAATGGATAAAAAGGAACATTAAATTAACTTTCTCCCTATTTCTCACTTGATAAAGAACAAGGAAACGGGTAGTTGTGTACCATCATATATCTTCATTCTAGAATCAAATAATGCATTATGTGAAGACTAATTAAGTGAAGACTAATTAAGGCATAAAGGGGAGGAAATTCAAACGATCATACCCATTTTGAAACCTTTCCAGGTGTTCCCCTTTCTCTAAAAACTTGTCCATGAAGGTATGGTATTTAGTCAATCTTTCTTAGATAATATGAATTCCATTATTCTCCAACCTAGTGGCTTCCACTATCAGTTGGGGTGACACTATAAACTGCAGACTCCCAATAGGAACACATCCTTTGGTCTAGGATTTCATGAATTTGGAATTGAAGGAGTCGTTATAGCCCTGCATTGCCATGAAGAACGGAGCAAGGCCCAGGTGATAAAACAAGTCACACAAATCCACATTTTTCTTCAAAGAGTCACGACTTACATTCAAAATTATATTTAACTTTAAAAAGGAAATATTTAAGTGCTTCGCAATATGGAAAAAGTTTGCAAATGGATCACGGACCCGACTGTCAACTTCAAAGGATATGTAATAAAATTGAAAGGCTCGGAATCGAGTGCATGTCCCGTTGGGCATGTAAATTGCTTGTCAACTCCATTGTATGGTTGACAGAAGTAAACAAAATTGCAAGGCCCGATATGTATGGAAGAAAGCAGATGAGTGTCTTCCTCTTCTCAGAGGCATGGTCGTTCAATAAAGTTCGATGAAAGAGGATTCAATCTCATCAAAAACCATGATCGATGATTGAGGTTTGATCATCATATTGAAGCCACTGATATAAGAATAGCAGACCAAAGGGAGGTTTGTGTACATAATGTGAAATCATAGATAAAGTCTTAACTGTTAGAGAAGAATGCTCCAAGAGATGTCATCTTAACGTATGGAATGGGACTATGCCGCAGGTTACGCACAAAAAGGGACTTGTTGAAAGATGCTTCAGATTAAATATGAATGGTTGATGTATTTGCGATTTCTTGGAACGCATTGATTGCAAGAAACACATAGAAAATATCAATTGAAGGACTCTTGAATGAATCAAATTCGTAGACATGGAGTTCGGTCTCAAAGCATTTGCCAATGTTCTTTCCTGTCTGTGTTGTATATGGAAGCACCGTCTATGCACGATAATTGTTTGATAGAAGGTTGTAAAGACATGCTGTCACATGGAATGTAATGATTGCAGGATATCCACCAAATGGATTTGCTGGTAAAGCCTTAGAAACTTTCAATTTGGAAATGCAATTGGCAAATGATAAGCCAAATTCAACCAACCACTGTCCGCTGGAATGAGGTTCAAACTGAGATTTGTAGATAGAGAGGCATAAGTGTTAAAACAAGGCCATAAAACCATAAAAAAACAAAGTAACACTGTTGTAATGTAGAAAAAACAGAGCAAAGCAGAGCCAAGAAACAGAGCTACACAACTAATAAACAGAGAGCCAAGAAATAGAGCTACACAACTAATAAACAGCAATGTATTAATCTAACTTGCTTACAACCATCAAGCATTCAAATGTCTTCTCACTACCCAAGCTTGCATGTGCACAACACATATTTATACATGCAATACCAAAATCTAGAAACTCCTCTTCTAGAGTATTCTATATCCTAGAATGTTCTACATCTAATCTGAAGTGTTCAATGGAAGGCTGTAGAAAGCCTCTTCTCTTGATTCTTCTAGACAATCTTAATCCTTAACATCCCCCCTTAAGATTGGCTAGAATAATACAAAATAATACAAAAGAGATGGGAACATTATATGACTATCCCCCTTAATGTTCACCTCAATCATACCGAGCATACTCCATAGCTTGAGAAATTTGGCCTCAAGCATACTCTTAGTAAATATGTCTATTGTTTGATCTTCACTTGGACAAAATTGAAGATTAACAATATTTTCTTGAACAAGATCACTGATATAGTGAAAATCAATCTCAATGTGCTTTGTTTTAGCATGAAAAACAGGATTGCTTGCAACTTGTATAGCACTTTGATTGTCACAATACAAAGTAGTAGCTGAACTTTGTTCAAAGCCAAGCTCACATAAAAGATGTTGAAGCCAAACTACTTCTTTTCATGCTTCCTTTGCTAATCTATATTCTACTTCACATGAAGATAGTGATGTAGTTGCTTGTTTTTTGCTGCTCCATGTAATTGGATTTGATCCAAGCTGAAAAACATAGCCTCTAGTCGATTTTTTATCATCAATATCACCACCCCAGTCTGAGTCTGTAAAGCCAAGCAAAGAAATTGGGGACTTGCAACTGTAATGTATGCCATAGTATGTTGTTCCACGAACATATCGCAAAATCCTCTTGGCAGCCATCCAATGACTTTCTTTGGGTTCCTGCATAAATCGAGATACAATATTGACTGCAAAACAAATGTCTGGTCTAAAATGAGTTAGATAAACCAAGCAACCAACAAGTTGTCTATATAGAGTAGGATCCACTTTCTTGGAGGTGCATTCCTTAGTAAGCTTGACTCCGGATTGGAAAGGAGTGGGGGTTGGCTTGCAATCAAACATTTTAAATTTCTCTAAAAGATCCAAAGCATATTTTGTTTGAGAGATGAACAACCCATCATGAAGTCTACTAATTTGCAAGCCACGAAAATAAGTTAGTTCACCCAAATCACTCATATAGAATGCCCCTTTGAGATCTGATTTCAAATCATTAATTAAACCAAAATTTGGTCCAGCTATGAGTAAATCATCTACATAAACTACAACAATGATGATGTCATTTTTCACTTTCTTCACATAAAGATTTGGATCTGATTCACATTTTTTAAACCCATGAAGCTGGAAATATCTGTCAATCTTCTCATTCCATGCTCCTGGTGCTTGTTTAAGTCCATAGAGTGACTTCTTTACTCTGCAAATATGATTAGGATGTTGTTGATCTATAAAACCTGGAGGTTGATCCATATAGATTTCTTCATATAAATCTCCATTTAAGAAAGCATTTTTTACATCCATTTGATGAACATGCCACCCAAGACTTGCAGCCGAAGATAAAATAACTCTAATTGTATTCATTTTAATGGCAGGAGCAAATGTTTCTTCATAGTCAACACCCTCTTTTTGATTAAATCCTTTAGCAACCAATCTAGCCTTGAATTTTTCTATATCATCATTTGATCTTTAAATTTTGTGTTGTAAACCCACTTGCAACCAATAACATTCTTACCTTGGGGTTGAGGTACAAGGTCCCAAATTTTATTTTTCATTAATGCATTATATTCTTCTTTTATGGCTTGCTCCCATTCTTTCTTCCCTCTAGCTTCCTCAGATGATTTTGGATCATTTGCTTGTAATGCTTTGGCCATGAGAGCACAACCATTCCTTCCTTGGATCTTTGAGACTTGCCTGTAGATTTATTCAACACTTCTTGTCTTTTGTCTAGCTGGAGAAACATCTTCTTCATCATCACTACCTGCAGAGAATGGCTGATCAAAAGCATTAGTAGTTTCATTTGTATCAGCAATGCATACCTCATCCTCATCAATATAGTCTTCACTTCTTTCTAAAATAGGAGAAGCATATGTTGTTGTAGAGTGAGAGGAAGTGGTTGTAAGTTGTGAATGCTCATCAAACTTTAAATCTCTACTAACAAATACCTTGTTTGTTGCCAAATCATATAACCTATAAGCCTTTGATTCTTCACTATAACCCATAAACAAACACTTGTGACTCTTTGGTTCTAACTTTTTCCTCTTTTTATCAAGGATATGTGCCCAAGCAATACACCCAAATACTTTTAAATAACCAATGTGGGTCTTTCTACCACTCCAAGCTTCTTCAGGGGTGATATTTGTGAGTGCTTTAGTGAGAATTCTATTCACAATATATGCAACACAAGAAACAGCCAAACCCCAAAATTTATTATGTAAACTTTTAAAATGCAACATACAACGAGTCATTTCTAGAAGAGTTCTATTCATTCGTTCAGCCACCCCATTTTGTTGAGGACTATATGGTACTGGTCTTTGCAGTTTAATTCCATAATTCTCACAAAATGACTCAAATGCATAGTTACAATACTCACCCCCAGTATCTATTCTTAAGTATTTAATTCTTTTCCCGCATTGATTCTCAACTAAAGCCTTAAATTTTTGAAAAACTTCAAGTACCTCGTTATTTATTTCAATGAAATAAACCCATACTCTCCTACCATAATCATCAATAAAAGTGAGGAGATACCTGGCACCTGAAAGTGAGAGATAACCTGGTTCACATAAATCACTATGAATAAGTTGTAATGGATGACTAGCTCTCCATGCTTTACCTGAATCAATAGGATCTCGGTGATGTTTCCCTAGCACACATCCTTCAAAACTTCTTCAGATGGTGAGATTTTTGTTAACCCTCTAACCATATCCATTCTAACCATATCTTGCAATTTCTTATAATTGATATGTTCAAGTCTAGCATGCCAAAGTTTTGACATATAATCAGCTTGAGCAATATAAGCATGAGAGTGTTTAAATTCTTCATTAGAAAATCCCACAAATTTTAAAAGACTCTCCTCATGATCAACTCTACTAATGGCAATTATATTGTTTGGGTCTTTTCTAACTCTAACAATAACTTGATTAGTAGTAACAACAAACTCATATCCAGCTTGAACTATTTTGTATACTGAAATTAGATTCACCCCTAGTCCTTCAACCAATAGAACATTTTTTAAAGACCCATTTTTTACATTAACAGTTCCTGTACCTAAAACCGGAAGTTTCATTTTATTGCCAATAGTAATTTCTTGATCTAAATTCTTTCCTTCATAAAAATCAGTAAGAAAATTTCTATCTCCAGTCATGTGAAATGATGCACCTGAATCTAAAACCCATTCTTTAATAGAATCTGAAGCAAAGTACCCCCCTTTAACATTAGATTTAATTTCTAGTGTAGCACTTACCTCCTTAGTTGTTTTATCTTCTCTTTTTGGGGAGATGGCTACAAAGTTGTACATGTCCTTCTTTCCATCCTTAAACTTTTCTTGCTTGGGCTTGTATTCTTGTCTTTCATTGTCCTTCTTTTTCAAACAGAATTTCTCCATGTGATTTTCACCACCACAATACCTGCATATAATGGGTTTTCTTCCAACATGTTTCTCTACACCATCATTTCTAAAAAAGTGGTTAGAACCCTCATTATTCTGAAATTTATTATATGCTCTCCAATTCTTATTTCCATCATTTCTTAAAAACTTACTTCTAGCTGTATATGCATGATTTTTCTTAATATACCATTCTTTAATAAGTTGGGCTTCTTCATCTATAACAGACTTACAAAATTGATCAAAAGTTTGTTGTGGAGTATTAGGATTTAGCTGAATAATCATTTTCCTTGATTCCTTAAATACCTTGTATGGCTAAGGAAGCTTACTTTCAACCATTGCAATCAACTGAAAATCTTTCTTTGCATATTCAGCACCTATTTTCTTTAGTTGAGCATTTAAAAAAGTAACTTCATTGAAATAATCAGCCATTTTTTCAAAATAAGATGGATCCAAGTTCACCAATTTTTCCTCTATGCTAAATGTGCTAGCAATATCAACATCTTCATAATCTTTTTCTAAATTATCCCACAGCACTATTGGATCATCAATATCAACAAACCTTCTATTGAGATTGGGGTTTAAAGCTTTACCATTAATACCTCTAGCTTGCTCCAACTTACATCTCCAAATCTCTTTTTCTCTATCAGTTTGGGGTTCTCCAATCTCTTTATTCACTATCCTCCATAAAGCCTTTTCTCTCAAAGCATTCTTGACTGCAATCTTCCAATCTGCAAAACCACTTCCATCAAAGATTGGCAATACTTCATTTGCAGAGCCCATGTTATCCACATAAGAAGAAACTTCAAGCAAATACTATTCCAGCAATATAGAATATGTTAAACAAATCACTTCAACAATCTATTTCTAGTTGAACCTCGCAACAATCTTCTAGCTGAACCTCGCAACAATCTTCTAGCTGGACCTTTGCTCTGATACCATGTTCACACAGGCCATAAAACCATAAAAAAACAAAGTAACACTATTGTAATCTAGAAAAAAATAGAGCAAAGCAGAGCCAAGAAACAGAGCTACACAACTAATAAACAACAATGAATCAATCTAACTTGCTTACAGCCATCAAGCATTCAAATGTCTTCTCACTACCCAAGCTTCCATGTGCACAACACATATTTATACATGCAATACCAAAATATAGAAACTCCTCTTCTAGAGTATTCTATATCCTAGAATGTTCTACATCTAATCTGAAGTGTTCAATGGAAGGTTGTAGAAAGCCTCTTCTCTAGATTCTTCTAGACAATCTTAATCCTTAACAATGAGAAGATTAAGGTAGGATTATTGGAGAAACTTTCGCAGAATACCGCCCTAATCGTAGAAGCTCTAGTTTTAGCATATTTTTAATGTATAATAATTTATCAATAAACATGATATCTAAGGGAAGTGAAAAGGTGAAAAAGGAAGTTAAAAAGACATTCAAGAATCAGTTACAAAAAAACCACCAAACATTATTTAAGGAGGGATTTTTCAAGAAAAGGGGGTTCATTTTCTTTTATGGAGGGGGAGAAGCTGTAAGAAAGGGAGCAGTTTACCTTTATCAATCACCATTTTTGTTTGGTTGTAGATGGATATTGGTTTTGTTTGGTAAATTTTCTGATTTGAGAAATAAATAAACATGGACTAATCTGTGTCTTGGTTTTTATTTTATTTAGATTGCAAATTCTGAATGTTTTTGTAATCCTTTCAATGCAAATTCCATTATATCAAACAGAGAAGCGTCATGTTATGAATCTATGAGTTTGGAACAATTAATTTATTATAAATTTTGTTGTTCTTATTTTTCATTGTTTCTCATCCAAGGGTGTAGGAGGAGTGATCTATGCATTATCTTTCTTACATTCATTTAATTCAGAATATAAGTATTTCACATCTATCTCATGGCTATGGATAGATGGTTGTTCACCTTCCTTGCCTTCTGGTTAAAAGCATAACTAGTGTTTATTTATTGCAAATCTTGCTAAGAAGGATTTGTACCTCTCAATTCAGAGGAAAGTTATCAATTCAATGATAACTTCTCCAACTGTTGGTAATGCTTGTCCTTCTTTCTGAGCATTGTGAATCATATTTTGTGTTTATTTGTGAAGGAAAAATCTATTAACCAACAATAACCTAGGTCAAAGAGTATGTCAGAATAATCTATGTCAAAGGATGGGACACTCAATGCACAGTCACTACCCGACGGGGTAGAATATCTCTCACTGTGCCACTTGTGCATCCTCCTCTATTGTAAATTATAATACCTTGGGAACACTCCCACCCAAATATATATCCTAGATATCCTCTCTACATCACATATCCATCAAGAGATCCTCACTAAATCCTTACAAGATTCATGCACCCCAAATGACATTGATCCCACTCAAATCCAGGCCCTTGTGGGTCACCTATCATCATCCAGTGCCTTATCATTTAAACTATCTAATATGCCTTCTATTTCACCGTACCATAATATCCCACTCAAAATCATTGTCATTGTCAACTGCTTCACTGTCAAACAAATCACAAAGCAAGTCATTACCATTAAGGAATATGACATCTTGGAGTGTACCTCTGAAGGTACCATCTCATTTCCCATTCAAGTGGGTCTAGACATGTAGAACTATGCGTGCTAAAAGTGGCCTTCTTACCTAGCAGTACACTTCAACATGGTCATTGTACTTCAGTTGCATACAGAAATGAATATTGATTAATTCATCTTGCATGTCTGAAAGAGTCGACTTGTTGCCTTCTAGAAGGTAGGAGTATGAGCTTGCTCTCAGATCATTGCAAGCTCAGTGACTACACACTAACCTAAATGAAGGATTTTAAGCTATGATAAATGATCTAAGACGATATGCATATGCAGTTTGTTGTTCATCCAAGCTACTTAAGATTGATTTTAGAAGCACCAAATTGAAAAGTGAAATATTCTTTTTTTAAAACCCAAATTGAATGTGCTCTAATGATTAGATTTGCATGCTTGAAATTAAACAACAATGCTAAATGATAAATGCTAAGAAAAGAGAAGAAAATGTAGTATAGTAACGTTAGAAGAAAGTCAGGATCCTTTGTGAAGGAAAAGAGTTTCTCTTTTATAGAAATCTCTCTCAAATCGACGGTCGAGATCGAACAAAAAGAGTGGCTCAGATTCTATTGAAGAAGCACAATCCATGTGCAAGTGATTCGATTGGTTGAGAGAGTTAGTTGACTGAACTGACTGATCAGTTGTTTTGGAAATTTTCATATTCAGTTTTCAGTTAACTAAAATGTTTCCAAAATGATAAACAGATGAGAATCAGTTAACTGAGTGGAACTGGATTGTTTCCATTTTGATAATCAGTCAACTAAATTTGATGATGTCATATGCATTTTTAATAAATTAATTGATTTT
>MU223089.1:957997-980647 GCA_018584345.1 Thuja plicata
AGGTTTTTCTTTCATGATGTTACTAATCCCTTTGGAGGAAGACTTCGTGGTGTTTTCAGCAGCTTTTAGGGCTTTGGAGCCACTCACTTGATAATGATCAAATAGAAAAGGATAGATTGAGCTTGATAATTATTTGTTGGATTGTGTATCCTTTTTCCCCTTTAATTCTTGGATTTCAGATTGCATAGTTTGAAGTTGTTTTGATAAATCTTCCATAAGAATCTCTTCTTGCGCATTGTTAGGACCATAAGGTTTAGCCCATTTGCTTTTAGACATTGTAATATTTTCTAATGCGCTTGCATAGAAGATTGAAGAGGAGGTATGACAAACCAATTGATTGACTGTCAGGTGCTAAAGTGATATCTAAAGTGTTGATTAAGTCCAAGACCAAAGGACAAAGGAGATAAAGTCTAACAGAGAGAGAGAAGCAATGACTCTGATCTTGAGTCAAGGTTAATGAGCCTACTCTCACAACTCAGGATAAGGACAGCGCAGACAAAATGATAAGTTAACAAGTCACTTGGACTAGCACAACGAAATCAGATTTCAAGACAACAATGAGTCAGACTGTCAATAGATTACAGTCAAAGATAGACTAGTAGATGATGTTGATGAGAACAAAGATTTGGTGAAAATTTGGACAGAACTTTCACAATAGAAGAGAAATTCAGATAGCAGGTTGGTAGATTCTTAGCATTTTGATAGTAGATGCAGAAACTCAGACAAGAGTTGACAGCTTAACACCTAGAGGTGCAGACTTTGAATCGTTGATTATTTTGATGTTTGTTTTGAATGTTTGTATGCTTCACCCACACAAGACACATCAAGCAGAATGTTTGTTGAAAAAAGAACAGAGACACCACAATCCTAGGTAAACCAGGGCAATATCTGTTGAATTCCCACTTGAACCAAAGTTCAGCCATGCCTACTCATAGCGGACAACTTAGAAGCTTGGAGGCACGGGCTCCTCCTTACATGTGCACTCACTTCTCAGGCACACCAAGCTTTGATTCCCAAGGGTAATGACTTCCCAAGGGATTTTTTTCTCTACTAAGAGTCATGAAAGTGTGGGATTTCTTAGTCGGTCTCTGACCTTCCACGCCAATAGATAGAGGTTTTTTGGTTACTAGAACAAAGTGTGTAGTCAAGGCATCCATTTAGGTGGTTATACTTGTGGCAGATTAGCTCTGTTATGGAGGCCTCCCAGCCTACAGAAGTTATATTCTATAGGTTTTAACGCACCACAAGAGTACTGAGGGAAATATTCTTCCCGGTATAATGCAATCAACACCTGTTCACTGTGACATTAATCACAATGACATTTTTTATATACCGGTTCGGAAGGGCTTGGCTTTAGCCTGTTACCGGTTGGGCAATCCACTCTCACCGGATTTGTTAAAGCACTCAGGAGGTAGCCACGCTAAAGGATTTGTATGGATTTCTCTTTCTCCCAAGATCTATGAAGGCGAGGGGAGAGGATATGTCCATGCAATTCCTTGGGTTTACAAAACTAGAAGACACTTCAAGCAGAATAAGAAAATGACAATAATGTTTCTGGATTTCTGATCATCCCAAAAGGGCGAGAGCATAGTTTCCTGACATCATTGTCATTCCTAAAAAATCAAAAAAAATTCATTTTAAGAAGTCCTGCATGTGGGTTCCTATTTTAAGAAATCAAAAACAAGATGCAAGCACAATGTTTTGCATTCTATCGATCAAAGGCAACCTGCAAAATCAATTCGTGAGTAGTTTGTGTTTTAGTCTTCTTTTTCAGCGTCCTACAAACCACTGTTATGAAAACCTTACCTATTCCTACACATGCAACCCACTATTATAAAAATCCATAAAAAAAAAATTAAAAAAACACACAGCTTTCCAGTCCCACGTGTTAGAAAATCAGGTTAGTCAAAGATAATATATCATTTGATAATCAAAAAACCTGTTGTCATAAAAATTAGGTTCTCACCAGTCTACACTAAATCAATCATAACTTTTGTAAATCCCAACAAAATTAATTCAAACTAGCAGAAAATGAAAGCTAACTCAAATAAATTTCCAGAAATATAAATTTTGGATCTGTATCATTTCATATGTGCATGTACCAATAAAAACATCAGTCGGATTTCATAAAATCGGGTTCACTAGTCTCTACTAAAATGACCATAAGTTTTGCAAATCCCAACCAAATTATTTCAAACCAATGACAAATGAAAGATAACTCAAATACCTTTCCAGAAATATAAATTTAGGATCTGTATCATGTCATTTGTACATGTACTAATAAAAATATCAGTCAGATTTCATAAAAATCAGGTTCTGACTAATCTGCACTAAAATGACCGTAACTTTTGCAAATCCCAACAAAATTAATTCAAACCAATGGCACATGAAAGATAACTCAAATACCTTTCCATAAATATACATTTTGGATCTATATCATATCATATGTGCATGTACCAATAAAAACAACAGTCATATTTCTGGAAAAATAGCCCAAAAATTTATCACAAAACTCACAAAAATTAACCTTTTGGTTGTGGGTTCGAGCCCCACGGTGGGTGCCAGAAATGTGCATGCTAAAAGTACCAACCTGACTTAGCAGTACACTTCAACATGGTCATTTTACTTTAGTTACATATAGAAATGAGTATTGATTAATCCATCCTGCATGTCTGAAAGAGTCGACCTGTTGCCTTCTAGAAGGTAGGAGTATGAGCTTGCTCTCAGATCATTGCAAGCTCAATGACTACACACTAACCTAAATGAAGGATTTTAAGCTATGATAAATGATCTAAGATTATATGCATATGCATTTTATTATTCATCCAAGCTACTTAAGATTGATTTTAGAAGCACCAAATTGAAAAGTGAAATATTCTTTTTTAAAACCCAAATAAAATGTGCTCTAATGATTAGATTTGCATGCTTGAAATTAAACAACAATGCTAAATGATAAATGCTAAGAAAAGAGAAGAAAATGCAGTATAGTAACGTTAGAAGAAATTCAGGATCCTTTGTGAAGGAAAAGAGTTTCTCTTTTATAGAAATCTCTCTCGAATCGACGGTCAAGATCAAACAAAAAGAGTGGCTCAGATTCAATTGAAGAAGCACAATCCATGTGCAACTGATTCGATTGGTTGAGAGAGTCAGTTGACTGAACTGACTGATCATTTGCTTTGGAAATTTTCATATTCAGTTTTTAGTTAACTGAAATGTTTCCAAAATGATAAACAGATGAGAATCAGTTAACTGAGTGGAACTGGATTGTTTCCATTTTGATAATCAGTCAACTAAATTTGATGATGTCATATGCATTTTTATTAAATTAATTGATTTTGAATGCACATTTATGTTTTTATAATTAATTTAATTCCTTTTTTATTTAATTGACAATTTTGTAATTTTTATTTAATTAATATGTCATAATATCAATTAAATAATAGTATAAAGTTTATTTGCCAATGTAATGTGATTTTAGGAATTAATTAATTAATCAATTAAGATGAATAATTAGGACCTAGGGTTTAGGTCAGATTAGTTTGAATTTGATAATTGTCTGTTTGATTTAGGACTAAGAATAATCAAGATTAGGGTTTCTTGATTAATTGTTGAGATTGGGGGTCTAGGGTTTAGGTGACCATTTTTAGGTGATTACAAGAACATAGTGTTCCATGTTATTGATCTTGATCTCCCCTACAATATTCTCCTTGGTTTCCCATGGATCCATGTCATGTAGGTCGTTCCTTCCAAATTTCATCAGTACATAAAATTCCCCACAATGGCACTAAAGTCACCATTCACGCAGATCCCCAACCTCTCACATATTATTATGTGCTTGAAGCTTCATTTCCCCACTCCAATAATTATCCCTAGATTGATATTAGTACCTATGTTTCCATCTCTTCCAACTCATGTGTAGATCCTGAAACCATTTTCACATCCACCTTGTCTGATGTCAAGATCGATGACAAAGGATGCAACAAATATAGCCTTTCTAATACATTTGCAGTGTGGGCATTGCCCCTTTATCCCTATACTCATGGGTGTCCATCTCATTAGCTAAAAAAAAAAGAATCCCTAGTCAAGAAACTTGGTTCCACAATTTTCCAATCATATTGGAAATTTAATGATGAGGAAATAGAAATATATAAGCATATGGTTGTATCAATACCCCAAAAAAATATAACAAGATCCTTGATTATTTCAAATAGAAATATCCAAAATCCCATAGGCTAGCTACTAAAAAAATAGGATTACCAAGGTGGTGAACTAGGCCATGAAGTACATGGTATGAAGGATCCTCTTGAGCCCTCTAAACATCCTATAAATCAAGGTCCTCATTTTGGTCAAGCCTAAAATGGGAGCACCAATGGAACTGAACAAACCTTTCTTAATGTACAAGGTGAAATCATAACTATCAAAATCATTCCTAAAGAGAAAGTCAAGAGATCCTATAAAAATATCGATAATGATGACATATTACTTGGAGATTATATTCTCTATGAACTATCAATTAACCTCATTGACCTCCCACTAACACATCCTAAACTCATAGACTGGGATCAACCAACTATTGCCCATATTAATGTATTTCAAAGTGACGCAGTGCTCCTAGAATACATGGGAGCTATGGAATGATAACAAAACTGGGAGCATGACTCCACCTATTTCTACAAACTGGACTTACATGAATATATTGGGGAAAAGGAACTCCTTAGTTACAAAAATAAAAACAAAGAGAAAAATCAAGGATTTCTTCATTAAAAAAACCCTTCAGGAAACTTTCAGATCCCAAAAAAGTAAAAATAAAGGATGTATCTTCTAGTGAAAACCTCTCCAAGGTGCTAGAAGATGACGATTCCCATCTTCCCCTTATTAAGTCACATCCATCTGAGCGCTCTTCTATTTTGATTAAAGAGACTAAGTCGATCAATTTGGGAACAAAAGAATGCTCGTGCATCACATACGTACCAACTTAATTGTCAGAAGAAGAATAGATAGCCTTTGAGGCACTTCTCAATTAGTAATTCATCAATTTTTTTATGATCTTAGACTCACATATCCAAGATAGACCCCAATCTAGTGATCCACCATCTTTCTATGGATCCTAATGCAAAACCTGTCGAACAAAAACTTAGAAAGATGCATCCCAAGATGGCCCTCCTAGTCAAAGAAAATTTAGAGAAGCTATTGGATGTGAATTTCATATGTCCTATTGATTATTTATAATGGATCTCTAATATGGTGCCATTTTCTAATCCCACTGGAGATATCAGAATATGCACAGACTTTAGAGACCTAAAAAAAGAATGTTTGAAAGATTAATTTTGATTGCCCAACATTGACATGTTTGTTAACCTCATAGGAAGACATGAGATGCTACCACTCATGGATGGCTTATATGAATATAATTAGATATGAATCACCAAAGAAGATAAAAATAAGACAAATTTCACAATCCCATGGGATAGCTTCTTCTATAATATAATACTCTTCATCTCAAAATGCAGGGGAAAAATACCAAAGAGAAATGAAAATAATTTTCCATAACATGATACACAAAATCCTTGAAGGCTATGTGGATGATATATTGGGAAAATACAAAACTAGGATCGATCACCTCAAGATCCTAGAATGCATCTTTAACTGAATCCAAACATATTAGTTGAGGCTAAATCCCAAAAAATATGCAGGTTTACATCAGGAAAGCTCTTGGGATTCATTGTATCTAGATAGGGCATCAAGGTAGACCCGAAGAAAGTTAAAAAAAAATATTAGAAATGTCTCCCTTAAGGACTCTCAAAAAAATGCGTAGTTTACAGGGAAAACTTTAGTGAAAATTTGAAGATTCATTGCACAACTCACAAATAAGTGCCAACTTTTTACTCATTTACTACACAAAGAGACCAACTTCAAGTTAGACCCACATTGTCAGTGAGGTTTTTGAAAAGATCAAGGAATATCTATGAAATCCACCCATGCTAATGCCTCCTATTCTTAGAAAGCACTTGATACTCTACATCTCAACCGCTACAAAAACATTGGTGGCACTTCTAGTTCAACAAGATGACAACAGTAAAGACCATTCCATCTACTACATCAACTTCACTCTCAAAGGATATGAGCTCAATTATTCACCTATGGAAAAATTGTGCCTTATGGTGGTCTTTTCCACCCAAAATATTTGTACTACATGCTCAGTTACACTTTCAAGCTCATATCAAATGTTAATTCACTCAAATACTTTTTTATCCCGCACCAGACTTATAGGTCACTTGGCTAAATGGGTCATGCTATTAAGTGAATTTGGTATCCAGTGCGTGGACCAAAAGGAAAACAAAGAGAAGTTTATTTCATATCAGTTGTTAGAGGCACCCTTGGTAGACATGTATCCATTGGTCACTGAGTTTTCAAATGAGCACCTATGTTTGGTTGAAGAATAGACAGCCTGGAGGTATACTTTGATGGCTCCTATACATCTCATAGGTTGGGGTGGGAATTTAGTTTTTCACTCCCCAACGAGATTGCATCCTCAAAGCATTCAAGTTGCAATTCTCGTGCACCAATAATATTATAGAATATGAGGCCCTAATCTCTAGTATCAAAACAATAATCCAATGGAATATCACAGAACTACAAGTCTTTGGAGATTCATAACTCGGGTTATAGATGAATTCCATACATAAGATGAAAAACTTCTATCATACAAAGAAATGTTGGATAGCATGAAGTGAAACTCCCAAGTCCTACAATTCACCTAGCTTCCTAGATTGCAGAATAAAGCAGAAAATAAGATGACTACTATTGGTTTACTCCTATAAATTCCACACGATGCTACAGAATATGAATTCCTAGTTGAGCAGCTCTACACACCTGCTTATGCAACAGATGACACTAAAATGTGTTTTGGTTAGTCCACATTCCCCATGGTACCATGACATTTATGTCTACTTAAAAAATGGTATAATATCCCTCCATCTCACTCATACCCAAAGTTAAAACATCATCTTCCAATCCTCTTTTTACCCGATCATCGCCAGCAGCTTATATCATCAGGGCTATCATAATATCCTATCTCAATGTTTAGATGTAAATGAGGCCACCCAAGAATTACGATAGGTTCATATTGGAACCTTCAGCACCCACAAAAGTGGAATTGTTCTAGCCGAGAAATGGCTTAGGGTTGGATATTTCTAGCCTACTATGGATCACAATACCTATGAGTTTGTCAAAATATGTCGGCAATGTCAATAACATGCAGATACCATCCACATGCCAACATATGATCCACACCCCATCACCATGTCATGGCCCTTCTCCTATTGGGGCTTTCACCTTGTTGGAAAATTTCATCCCTCTTCATCTAATGGACACAAATACATTAATTTTGCCACATAATATTTCACCAAGTGGGTTCAAGTGATTCCTCTCTTTCTCACTACAAGTGTCCAGACATCCAAGTTCATCCTTTACCACATCATTTTCCATTTCTCCATTCCCTCCACCATCCTCAAAGATAATGGTATACAGTTTAAGAATCAACATATTGATGACTTTTATGCTCAGTTCCATATCAAGCACTGATATTCCAATCCATATTATCCCCAAGGTAATGGTCAGGCTAAGGCGACTAATAAAACCATACTCAAAATCCTCAAGAAAGTTGTCAATAAAATTGGTCATGACTAGCACCTCCATATCAATCTTGTCCTCTAGGCATATCACACTTCCTTCCACACTCCCATAAGCACAAATCCATTCTCCCTTGTTGATGGTTTTGAATTGATCTTATCAATAGAGTTTAAATTTCTATCCTTGTGTGTATCCCTCAAGGATCTAGTAACTAATGAAAATTATCACGTAGCATGACTTACCCAACTAGACCTTCTGGATGAGAGAAGACAAAAAGCATATGACCCTTTGGTTGTATATCAAAATAGGTGTAAAAGAGGCTATAACAAAAATATTCAGCCCTATCAATTTAAATTAGGGGATCTTGTATTGAAATAAAATCAAAGGGTACAATAGAACTATGAAAGAAGGGTAAGTTTGAACCCAATTTGATTGACCCTTACATAATTATAGAAAAATATGGCTCAAGGCATATCAATTTTCCATACTAGTAGGAAACCAACCAAGTGATACCATCAACATCACTCATCTAAATAGATTATGTTCCTGATTCATACAATGTACCCCACTTATCTGAAAAAATCATAAAAAATATTAAAGTCCTGACAAAATACCAAAAAATTAAAAAATTAAAAATTAAAGAGAAATAAGTGTCGAAAGGTGATAAATTGGCAATCAAGGGTCTTGGATAAGTACATATGGTGAAAACCCAGAAATAGGTGCTATGTGTAAAGGGCCTTTCTGTTATCTTTCAATTCATTGTTCTACACACAATCATCCTCCATATCCACCTACCCACCCGTACCCATGTAAATCCACCTCATCAACCCTTGTTCCCAGGGTGTTCCATTATTACACATGCACAAATGACTATCTTCCTAATATCCCAATTCTTGAGCTTGTTTACATAGAGCTTATATATAATTGTCAGTAGTTTGCTTGTATGTTTTGTGTCAGTTGATCAGTCCTCACTTAGGTTCCTTTGTAAATATTATTTCCCTAGGTCGAGTGTGGTTGAGATATTTTTTCCCTATATTATCCTTGCACTTTAACAAGTTATCCTTGAGTGATCCTTGTCATCATGATTATCCACAATCCTCCTTTTGTAGTCAAAAAAATTTGTTCAATTCCCCCATCATTGGTCCTTTTAGGATACATCCTTCCACATGTCATACCTTGTCAAATCTCCATCTATCAGTCACTCTCCTTGGAAATAGATGTTTTTTGAATGATTATTATGGCTTTGATTTTTTCTTGATTTATTTTTAATCTTTCAAAGCTTCTTGGTTGTTACCTCCTTAAAGTTGTCATAATATTTGATATCATGGTGCGCTAATAATGGTGGAAAATGGGGCAAGGTCTTGATCTTTCTCTTGTATCAATTGGATATAACCCTTGCATTTACAACATGTGATCCCGATGGTCACATGGTGCATTTGGTAAATATTTCTTGTTTATGGATTCCCCTTGTATCGTATCTACCCTAGCACTAGTACATTTGGGACATATTTTTAACGACCTCTCATCGAAATACCGACAAAATTCACCGTCAAAAACTTGTCTTCCAAACATCCGACAACGCTCGCCCGTGTCAGAATGCTGACACTAATATGCATCAAATTTTTGACAAGAAGATGCATCTGAGGATATTGTTTCTCCCAGGGCATCGTCATCGTTAGAAGCTGACATGTCATCGTAATTCCGACGATAGTTAGGGGCTTCCATTCCAACAAGGATTTTGTGAGTCTAACGGTATCCTCATCAAAAGTTCAACAACCTTCAAGGTTTTCACATCTAACAAGGATGTTGTCGGACATAAAATATCCTCGTTGATGGAAATTGGTAGGTCGTCAAATTTCTAACGATCGTCAGGGGTTGCACATCCTACAAGGATGTTGTCAGACATACAACATCCTCATCGGTGGAAATTGATAGGTCATCATATTTCTGATGCCTTCAGGGGATGCACATCTGACGAGGATGTTTTCAGACATATAGAATCCTCGTTGGTGGAAATTGACAAGTCGTCATATTTCCAACGACAAGTTATTTTTTAAAACAATATAATACAAAATAAAATCCACATCAAGTAAGAGACTAAGATATATATGCTAGATTTTATTTTTGAATTTTCTACATTGGATTATCACTCGAGATGATTACAAAAATGAGGGAATTATACAAAGCAAAATTCTTTTTCTTTGTAGGACTGCAATAACCTCTCAATTTGGGGAGATTTTTAAGGAAATGTACTTGGGTTGTAATGTGATCAATGCATCTGAGGATATTATTTCTCAATTTTTTACAAGAACTTACATTTGAGGATACTCTTTCCTGGTGGCTTTCATTTAGCATTGGTTCTTTTGATGAAAATTCCTTTATTGGTTTCTTTTCCATAAAATTACTTCAAACTTTTTCCTTTGGCTTGATGTTTTCAAAATATGCATTCCTCCATTTTGGAAAAAAAATTCTTCAATCTTATTGCAAATGAAAAAGTATTCCCGAAAGTTCCTAAGATTTAGAAAGGTCACTTTTGCTTGATTTTATTTCTGAATCCCAATGTGATACTTTAGGGCATGATACTTCTTTCTATCTTAAGTGCCAAGCTTAGTTAAAAATGTTTGGAAGGAATTAATTTAGTCCTCAATTGACTAGTCTTTTTCTTGTTGAAGCAACCATCATTGCATATATTTCTCTTTGTATAGAGGCATATAACTCCTAGAATAACATTACACTCTAACACAAGCATTTCTTATCTTCATGGGGTAACACTTTGGAAATATCAACCAATTATTTGATCATCATCCTTCTTCTCAAAAGGATATAGAAAATGAAAATCTTCCTCCACTCCTCTTCTTGTCATCAAAGTTTTTTTGGGTAGTATGCCAAAGGCTCCTATGGACTTCACAACATCTATTAATATCTCTACTTTCTTTATGGATTTCTTTAGTATTGGTGCCTACAATGAAAACTCCTTTGTTGGTTGTTTTCTCATGAACAAAAAAAGATGAAAATATTTGGAGAAAGGGGTTTGACTTAATAAAACCCCTGTTTAGGAATTAACCTTGAAATCAACTTGAAAATATATAAAGGAAAAAATGTTCTGTCAAAAGAAGAGGCTTTGATAAAATGTTATACATTCACAAATATCAGCTTTCTCATGAAGATTCTTGAAAGTTGTCTTGAAGTAGTCTTGACCCCTGATCTAAGATAGGAAGAAAATCACTGCCTTCACACATGTTAGGATCTACACATTACTTTGTATCTTTCATGCTTGATTCTTCAATTGACCTTGATTTCTCCTTGAATGCTTGATTGGATGTGATAGATTAGCTTCTTGATGTCTCTCAAAAGGAGGGAGGTAGCCTTGTATTTATACCTCTCTTATCCATTTTGAGGCTCAAAAGTCAAAGGATGCTAACAAGGATTTAAAATCTCATCCAAAATCAATACCAACCTCCAATTAAATTTTGGGCCCAAGTTAGCGTGTAAGGGGTTCCTCCCAATGTAGGGGGACTTGGGTTGCCCCATATGTCCTGGGTCACCCTTTAGGAAGCAAAAAGTATCAAATTTGAGTTGAGGGTCAATTTTCATATGATAATTCTGAAAATATGTGCAAAATCAAGGTTTGATGAAACATAACGGGCATGAAATCCTTGGACACTACAATTGGGACTAAGGACCAAAATTATAAGTTTTTTTATAATTTAGGATTGTATAGTAAGTTAACTCTCTCTCTCTCTCTCTCTCTCTCTCTCTCTCTCTCTCTCTCTCTCTCTCTCTCTCTCCNTCTCTCTCTCTCTCTCTCTCTCTCTCTCTCTCTCTCTCTCTCTCTCTCTCTCTCTCTCTCTCCATGTGTTGTTTCTTTTGTCTCCATCTTAGATTAATGATATCCTAAGTCACTTGGGAACTTGGTGATCCTTGTCTCTTTTACCTTGATAAAAAATTTCCAATGTTATGATCTACTTTTTCAAGATTATGAGTTCATATTCATACTCTTGTAAAAGTGGGGGCTCATTGTAGTGCCATAAATTGTACCCCTATGTAATTTATTACTCACTTGGGCCCTATTTTAGTGTTCTTAGCCTTTTGTGCCTAGCATGCTTGATTTACCTTAATTGTACATGTAATTATAATTTCGTCTCTTCAATTAAGACCTATAGTCCTAATTTGGGACCATATTGGAGGGAGTATGGTGCCTTAGTAATCCCGCTCCCAGGAGTAGTCCAACCTGGGAAACCCACTCCCCTTATTGAGCCCAAATTGAAAACAATTAATAGGTACTTTTTTTTGGCATGAATGTTAAATCCATGTTAGCATCATTTGAGTTTAACACCCTGAAATGGTTGGGAGAGGTATGTAAGCAAGAAACTCAATTTTAATTCAAGATCTCCACTACAATTTTTCATTTCAAGTCCTAAGGAAAGAGATCAAGCATCCAAGGCATTGAAGACAAAGAGTAATTTGTAGATCTAAATATTTGTGATGGCTTCCATGATCTTCCTATCCTAAATTTAACATCAAGGATCTTTATGAGAATTTCAGCATCAAGGAGGTTTATGAAGGTATAAGAATTCCATTTTTTAGATCTAGCCTCTATTATACATCAGCATGCTCTTAATTACATTTCAATTTATTTCCAATTCAAGGTTAATTCCTAAACTAGGGGCTGAATTAGGAAAACCCCTTTCTACACAATATTTCCCTTCTCTTTTGTATGTAGGTATAGGTAGAGAATGTGCAGAAAAGGATGCAGTCAAATCAAGAGAGCTATAGTCTATAATTTTTCCCCAATCCAGGAAGAAAGTTGACCCGGGTGCCCTAGTTCCTCTACTTCAACCTAAAATTCAGAATGTGGTTAGTTAAGGTTTTCTTTACCAAATCTTATCACATAATTGGTCTGTCAATTCCCAATCACCCTTTACATGCAAAAAAAAAACCCTTTCATCCTATTTGACCCTAGATCTTGCATTCTTCACTTACATAAATACACACACACACAGACGCACGCATGATGCACACACAGACACAATTGGTAACAACAAAAATAAATATAATTACAAATAATAATAAATAATATGTAAGTGTAATTATAAAATTAATAATTAAACCTATATTGAATACATGTTAGCAATAAATTGGAAGGAAAGAAAACAATTTTTTAAAAAAATAGAAGCAATGAAAGCTTGTAAAGAGTTCAACCCGTATGCATATTAAAAAATTATAAATTCAATATTTCATTGTGATCTTTCCTATTCAAGGCACAGTTGGGAATAAATCGGCATGATGAAGGCTTAGGAAGGAGGTATTCATGCCATTAATAAGGCATGGTGCTCTTTTCCATTTTGTCTTTGAAAAACCCCTTCTCACAACTTCTGAAAGGGGGAATTTCTCTTAGCTTGGCTGGGTAGAGAAGAAGGGTGTGAAAGAAGGAGAGTGAATAATTTTAGCTATCATTTTAGGTACTGGGGGTAGAGGGGTGTCATACTATAGGTATGGCTGCATTTTTTTTTAATATGTTTTTTTTTCAACCTTCAATATTTGTATATTGCTACTAGAATTTAGAATCTATATTGCTTAAATTTCCCTAATTCACTCTTTTTGTATGCATTTCCTTATTTATTGTATAATAGGAAATGGTGAGATATGCTAAGATATAGATCACTCACCAAATAATCGGGGACTGTTATACATTGGAATGAAAAAACCCTTTTCCACAAGATAGATCCGGTAAGTACAACATAGTGAGTATGGATGCCAACTCAGGATCTATGCTTTATAGGGTTGGATTTGGTTGATTCCAATAAAAATTATAAATGATATGTAAACCAGAAACCAAAAACCTAATCTATGAAAGTAAATACAAGGAAATAGGATGCGAATGTGTGTACCTAGAAATTGAAATAGAAGATTGCACTTTGAGCTTGATTTTTCCGACTTCAGAGCTGGCAACCTGGAATCTGATACAGTCTGCACTAGAAATTTTTGATCTAGAAAAGGATGAGGTTGAACTAATTTGAGATACAGTCTGCACTAGAAATTTTTGATCTAGAAAAGGATGAGGTTGAACTAATTTGACCTAGTCTTAGACCAGGTCAAACCAAGTCGGCCTTGTCTAGGGGATTTCTAGACAAAAATGCAAAATAGATCTGGAACAATCAGAATGTTATGTTTCCATACCTATACCTAAATCTTCACTTCTATAACCTGCAAATTTTAAAAGTATGTATGTGGGTGGATATATAGGTGTTTGCCTTAGTCAACCCCCCACTTTGGCGATTCTTGCCTCCATAGATAGTCATTAGAAGATGTAAAGTGTGATTTTCTTGTGAATCTAGAGTATATATAGAACAAAAATGAGCTATAATGTCAAAGAAAATGCCTAGATATAACCCTATATATGATAGAGAAAAACCCTATCATGTAATGCAAATAATGTTTGATTGAAAGTATGTAAATATGAAGCATCAATGCATAGATCTGAAAATAACAAGTAAATCATACCAATCACCCCAAGAGAAAAGGTACACCTAGCCATCCTCACAATCTGTTTGAAACTCCATGATGTAGAAAATGATGTCTTGAATGCTTGATTTGAAGTTGTAGATGCTTGATTCAAATGCTTCAATGAAGTCTTCAATAGCCAGCCCTTTCTTTAATGGGTGTCATCAAACTTGGGCTTCCACCTTGCAATTTTTTCTTGTAATCAAATTGGGGTTTTCACCTTGCACTGGATTTTATTATGCCAAAATGAAGCAATTAGGTTGATTTTATAGTGATTTTGGGAGTCAGAATTTAACAGCTAACCATAGATCTAAAAATGTTGCAAATCCATCAGGATGGACCCGCGCCCTAAATATAGGATCAAGCCCCTAGGACAAGGTCGACTTGGGTCGACCTTGTCCCCAAGGAATTTGGTAGATCTTGAGGGATGGGTCACTATTAATCTGATGGTTTGAGATTTAAAATTGTAGTTGATTCTGACAATGGGATTTAATTATGAGGCTAAAAGAGGATAAAATATGGCCTAGGAGATGAAATATTTTTTTCATTGGAGAAAAACAAAGGAGGATTCTTAGAAATTAGGTCCTACCTTAATTTTTCACATGTTAGAGGGGAAAGAGGACTCCAAATTTGAATTAGGTATGTATTAAGTACAATTATGAAGTCCTACAATGCAAATGTATAATGTAAATACACTAAGGTGGGTGCTAAAAAATTGTTAAATTATAGAGCACACAAGTGCTTACAATTTAGGATGGTACATTTAGCCCCCACTTTAGGGGTATATAACACTATGTGCATATGCAAGATAAAGTATAGAGAAGATCAGTAAATGAAAAGGATATATTAAAGCCCCTAGTGCGTATATCTTGAAAGAAGCCCTTATTAACTGCAACATGGAAAACCACATGTTAGTAAAAAAATCACCTAGGTCTTACTAAGTAAGTTGGTGAAGTTCACGGGTAGCTATATGCCCCCCTTGTTTCGGATTGCTATCAAGAAGGTGAAAAAGGGAATCATTTATACCGCGACGAACTATGAATGTAAATAGTTGACAAATTATTATCAAAACCATTTAAGATGAACTTGAAACATTTCAAAAGACACTTGGATAGAAAGGAATTTGAATCACAATTCTAGCGCCTATAACAGTGTGTAAACTGGACTTCCTAGCTCAAGTTATGATCAAATTAATGCAGAGAGGTATTAATGAAGGAGAATATACGTTAAAGTTAGTGGAAAAATACAAAAAGTAACTTACCTAACAGTGAATATTCTTTATCTGTTACCTTTTGAAAGCTTATTTGTGACATTACCTTTGTTTTTTTCTTATGAAGAAAGACGAAGAAGATGTCGAGGAAGCAGATGTTGTAGCCCGCAAGGATGGAGGTTCTGAGGAGAGATGTTGAGGAGGATATACCCCTGGATGAGGTATGCCTCGATACTCATACTTTTTTTTCCTATCTAGCAAACCTATTTTCCACTTTAGGTGTAGAATTGAATTGTAAATAGAATGTTATGTTGTTTAGACTAGGAAACCCATAAATTTGACCTAGTCCCAAAAAGTTGACCTAGTCCCATAAAGTTGACCTTGTCTTGAAAAGTTGACCTAGTCCAAGGGGTCTCTATTTTTCTAATTTTTGACTAAGTTTGATATATATATATATATATATGATGTATTGATGTTGTCTTGTTAATCTGTGATTGCAGGAGTTGTTTTTCATGCGAGAACATGCCACAGTGAAAATTATGATATTCCTCTGATGGTAGCTTGGTAGACTTAGACCTTAGAAGATACAATTATTGAGAGATATAGGATTGTACTGAGTATACTTTCTTCCTTGTGTTAGATTTCATCACACCATGCAGATGGCATTGATGGAGAGGTGGAACGAGGATACATGCACATTTCGCCTTCCCATGGGTGAGATGACTATTATATTAGAGGATGTATATTGTATATTATGGTTACCTGTCCGAGGTCAGACAATGAGATTTAGTAGTGATATATCTGAGGTAGAGATTGAGAGGGATTAGAAATATTGCTTGGTTCAATCCCATCTTCAGACGCATAGAGATTACATACCACTAAGAGCACTGATGCATGGTTTTGACGAGGTTCCTTTGGTCAGCAAGACGTTGTTGTGTATAGTTGATATCATGGTTTCTCCTGATTGCAAGGAAACGGTGTTTTATATACCTTTAGCACATGTAGTTGGGTGTATGGAGATTAACTTCATAGTATACTTGTGTGGGAGGAGTATTATATCCCACTCATACTACAAGCTAGGGAGATTTGTGAGGTACCAGAGATGGAGCCTGGCAGTGTATAATTTATTGCAGGTATAGATGTTTGAGAATATCACATGTATGCGACCGATATGATTCATAGTAGAGATTGATGGGAGTGATCCACAAGTATACGGATATTCCTTGATTTTACCGTGGTAGTTTGGTGATTTTCTATACTAGAGAGTGACCATATATTGGTTGCAGGAAACCAATATCATATGGAGACCCTATAGAAACATGTCACCCTAGATAGACACTGACTAGCAGATGAGATGCATACAGAGGCATAGATTTTTGGAGGGAAGGCACAACTACATAATAGTGCCTTACTATTTTGATAGAGTGCTACAACAATTTGGTCTTACACAGGGTCCTCCCATACCAGTGTCATAGTATTCACATGGACATAGGGTTATCAAGAGGCCAAGGACCAAACCACGGCCTAAAATAGATGATACAAATTTGAGATATGTAGAGGTGGAGTAGGATTTCAAGGTACCACCTACAGTCAATGATGCAGGCATCACGAGAGATTACCATAGATACACCAGCTTGCATGAAATTGGACCCATCTTTCCAAATGGCTACCCCACAAGAGACCCAAGGTCATACTCTAGAGAAGAGCATGTGGTAGCTGGCTATGAGGATGATGATGATGATGATGATGATGAGGAGAAGGTGGATGAGGAGGATGAGGGAGAGGATGAGAAGCTAGGAGATATACCAGAGGTATCACTCACGGACAAGGACTATGGTGCAGATGAGGAGGATACAACAGAGTGAATAGATGCTACATCTCTGAGGAGATGACCATCGAGAGTCATGTCAGATATGCCACCCCTGAGGGATTTTATCTTCCAAGAGAGTGGAAGACTAGTCAATCCATTCCCTTATCAGTATCACAGGGTAAAGCCCTGATGTTTCCAGTTGTTGATGATCCTGACTACCAGGAAGGAGATCCATGTATGAAAGATTGAATGCTTGTAAGTGAAAATGAATATGTATACATGTGTTAATATTATTAATGTTATTAATGTTATTAATTATAGTTGGTACAAGGGGATGAAGACACTTTGTAGGTGAAGTCTTGAGAGACATCACTATAGCGTCAAGGGTTCCATCATCCTCTCAAGTGAGATTTGAGGCACAGGGAAATCCTAGGCGACACAAGGATCTATTCATGTCAGTGTAGGTAGAGATGCAGCTACTCAAAGATGAAAGGGGTCAACTCTAGCAAGATTTAGCAGAGACCCAATATGAGCTGCAGGAGAAATGAGGGGTACTACAATGTTAGTCAAATCGGATCTCATCTAGGATCCATTCACAACATGTTACCTCTCATAAACCATTTTCCATAGCATGGCATCCATCCTCTTACCACAGGCCTGAGCGATCAGGGAGTTACCATACCATGGGCCATGGTTGAGGAGTGATTTGATATTATGTATAATGTATGCTTTGAGATAGATATGGCACATTTTGAATAGTTCCAACTATGTACCAAACATTTTGATATATATATGGATGGTCTCTATGTTTACATGTATATTATCATTTTTAATGTCTCTATGATTGATTGTGTAATCAATGCTATAAGGATTAAAATGATATACATGTGATTTAATTAAAATTTATCTTTAATTAAAATGCAACTATGCCTATGTAAATAGATGAACATGTAGTCAAAAATAACTACACACTAATCTATTAAACATAAACTATTGACGAAAAGAAAGTGTTTAAGTATCTGCCCAATAATATCCTAACCAAAATGATTAACATATTACAAGTAAATTTGAGACCAAAACATGTACATTTTTGTCAAGAATGAAGCAATACATGAAAATAACAAATATTAACACATAATTCTCTAAAACAAAAATACTAGCACACACATAAACATGCAAATGAGAAAGGAAAGGAAAAAGGGAAAGAAGAAGAAGAAGAATGAGAATTAAGCATAGTATTGACCCAAATGCATAGCATTTATAATGTCCATAAGTGGTATACCATCCATATTAGCTAACTTATAGGTGCCAGAACCATAAACTTCGGTGATGATGTATGGGCCAAGCCAATTAGGAATGAACTTGCCTCTTTCTCTAGGTAGAGTGTTTACGTTGCATTGATTTTCATAAAGAACCAACTCTCCAAATGAAAAAGAAAGTTCAATCACTTTATGATTGTGTCTTTATCTTAAATATTTGTGATAGGCTTGAATTTTCTCAAGGGCATTAATGTGTTTATCATCTAACATTTCAAGTTGTTGAAGACATTCTCTCAGAGTGTCATTATCAATTATACCATTAAAAGAGACTTTAAGGAGGGTATCTCTAGTTCCAAAGGCATAATCACATCTACATCGTAATCCAAATTATGAGTTGTTCCTTTTTTAGTGCGAACACATGTCCTATAAGCCCATAAGGCATAGGTCAGCTATGTGTGTCAATCCTTAACATGTTTGTTAGCGGTCTTCCTAAGAATTTTTTCAATGCCTTTGTTAGATGCTTCATCTTATCCATTAGATTGAGGATAATATGCAATAAAAAAGTGTTCTTGATATGGTATTTTTCCAAGAATTTTGTTACTAATTTATTTTTAAAAGGAGTACCATTATCAGATATTATCGTTGACGAAATACCAAATCACACAATAATGTTTTCTAGGAGGAAATTGCAAATGACATCAGCTATAGTAGAATGAAGAGGCACTTATTCTACCTATTTAGTGAAGTAATCAATAGCAGTAATGATGTAAGTATGTCCTTGAGAAGAAGGAGGTGATATTTTCCCAATGAGATCCAAGCCCCAAAGATTAAAAGGCCATGAAGCTACCTGAGAGAGGAATTCATGCGTAGGAACATGGATGAGATTATTGTGATGTTGACATTGAGGACATCATATAACAAAGGAAAAAGAATCTTTCTCCATTGTTTGCCAATAATATACCATATGAAGGAGCTTGTTAACTAAGGACTTTCCACCAAAATGCCCACCACAAGATCCTGAATGAGCTTCTTGTAAAGCGATAGGGATCTTAGTTTTATTAAGGCATTGAAGTAAAAGACCGTTGTAAGAGTGCCTATAAAGAATGTCAGCAAGAATGATATATCTTGTAGAAAGCTTGAAAATTCAAGCTCTAGTATTCATTTTTACTGATTTGGGAAGAGTACCATCTTTCAAATAATGAAAGATGTGTTAATACCATTCAAAAGATGTGTTAATACCATTCATTTGAATGAAGAGTAAAACAATAAGTGTCATTATTAGAGCTTTTAGAAATAGAAAAACTAAGAAGATTATGTATGGTGAACTAATAGATTTCAACATTTTTTTCCAAGGAGATAAGAGAGGTTGTGTTTTCCATAGTGTTCACATGTCTATTATCCTTACAAGGTAGATTTGAAATAGAATGAGAGGAGAATTAGAAAGAAAATTCAAGGCTAAATTGTGATATTGAGTCAACTTAGTGTGTTTAGATTGATATGTTCCATTAATCTTTTGCATAATCAATCACGAATCTCTAAATATTTTAATATGTTTCACTTTAAGGGATAAAGTTGATTTTAGTCCACTGATAAGGGCCTCATATTCTCTAATGTTGTTAGGAAAAGATAAATTAAGATGATATGATAAAGGTATAGGTTTCTTCGATGGAGATACAAGAATAACACCAGCACCAAAGACAGTTCTGCATCTAGATCCATCAAGGTATAATTCCCATGTGTCATCAGTGTCTATAGGTAAGAAAAATACATCGGGAAAAGTGATAGAAGTTGAAGTTTAAGTAGGTGAAGTAGATTCAATGAGATGATCACTCAAAGTTTGTCCTTTAATTATTTTTTGAGAAACAAACTTTAAATCAAATTCACTTAGCATCATAACCCATTTGGCTAAGCGTTCTGATAAATCTATTTTTGAGAAAAGATATTTCAATGGATCAAATTTTAAGATGACATTGATTTCAACATTAAGAAGGTAATGTTAGAGTTTTGACAATAAAAACTAAAGCGAGACATTGTTTTTCTATCGTAGTGTACCAAGTTTCATAATCCACAAAAGTATGACTAATGTAATATACTAGTCGCTCTTTTCCAATCTTATCATGCTAAGCTAAGACAACAACTAAAGAATTAGAAGAACTAGAGTGTATAAAATGAATGGTTGATTAGGTCGAGCAGGTTGTAAGATAGGAGGATCAGCGATATATTTTTTGAATTGTTCAAATGTTTGTTTACAATCATCATTCCAAGAGAAAGCGAAGTCTTTCTTTAACAAGGAAGTGAAAGGAATCGTACAATCCACCAAGTGTGATACAAACTAATGAATAGCTTGTATTTTTCCTTGTAAAATAAGAAGTTGTGAAATATTTTGGGGAGGTGGCATATTAATAATGGTGTCAATATTTTCATTATCCACCTCAATACCCCTATTTGAAAAAATGAATCCAAGAATTTTTCCACTGTCCATGCCAAAACCACATTTCTAAGGATTAAAACGCATATTATATTTATGCATTCGCTCAAATATTTATCTAAGAATAGTAACATGACCCTTACTATCAATAGATTTGGCAAGAATGTCATCAACATAATCTTCAAGAATCTTATGGATGTTATTGTGGAAGATAAGAGTCATAGCATGTTTATATGTAGCTCCCACATTTTTTAATCCAAAGGGCATGACAACCCAACAAAAGGTTCCCCATTAAGTAATAAAGGTGGTCTTGTGTTGATCTTGAGTAGGGATGAAGATTTGATTATAGCCAGAGAAATCATCCATGAAAGATAACAAAGCATGTCCTCCTGTAGAATCCACAATCATGCCAATATTAGGGAGAAGGCAATCATCCTTTAAGGAAGCTTTGTTTAAGTCATGAAAATCAGTACACATTCGAATTGTATTGTCACCCTTAGATACAACTACAATGTTTGAGATCCAAGGAGAGTAATCGATAGGATGATAAATCCAGTGTCAATGAGTTTTTCAATTTCATCTTTCACAAGAAGAGAAATACTAGGATTCATCTTGCATTTCTTTTGTTTTACCACATTTGCGTGAGGAAGAAGGACAATGTTATGTGTGACAATTTTAGGGTCAATACTAGGCATATCAAAATAAGTCCAAGCAAACACATCAGAGAATTTAATAAGAAGAAAAGTTCTTTTTGTTCATCCTCATCTAGACATTTTCCAATTTTAATGAATTTTTTTGTTTTGTAAGGATCCATTTGCACATCAATGGTATCAGTAATCAAAAGATCAATTTTTTGAGAGACGTCCATAGACAAAGGGAAATCATGTTCAGAAATAGTCTCTTTCCCAAAGTATGCTTCAGCATTCAAGCAATAAGGCAATCTCCTATTGTGATGGAAAGGAGGGAGATCATCATATGCCCCCAATAATTCAACTAAAGCATCATCAGTACTAAAGGTATCTAAATAATATTTTTGATCAAAATCAATGAGTTGAGGATTCATAACTTTCAAGGGTCCAAAAGAGATATTATTAACATTGAGCATAACAGGTTGTGGCTGCTTATATGGATTAAAACCTAATCCAGAAGAATGTTCATTTCCATTGTTATCTAAGGGCACTTTAATTCCTTGTTCATATTTTCCACATATGTTTCCATTGAATCCATGTTTCACTAATAAATGATAACAAGGACCATAACGAGAATCCATATCCGAAAGAGTCAATGGTGCTTCATAAGTCACTACGTCCTAAGATTCAAGTTAGATATTTTCTAAAGATTCATTGGTGGAAGCAGCAACAAAGTTGTTACTAAGCTCATTAGAAAGAGGAGTTGATGTTATAAATTCTTTGTTAATTTTAGGTTGTTGATGTTAAAGTTTGGTAACTTTGTACTTGTTTGAATATTTAATCTTTTCTTGGTTGTATTTATTTAATTTAGGATAAACCAAGGTATCCTACATGTATTTTGTCTTCTAGTACAAGTAGGAGGACATGTCATTTATTTTTAATTCCTTTATTAAGGAAAATAGTTTATCCTCCTTAAGAGGATGTTTCCACTTTGCACACACCTATTATGAATGGTGGCATTCAAAGATTTGTGAGTTACTTTGAAACTCCTCTCATCATCTCTATTTGAGAGATGCTCCTCTCTCATTTCTACATTATGATGTTATTGTAAATGGGCCTCTCTCTCTCTCTCTCTCTCTCTCTCTCTCTCTCTCTCTCTCTCTCTCTCTCTCTCTCTC
>MU223089.1:994505-1028570 GCA_018584345.1 Thuja plicata
TATTGCATCGGTTCAATTTAATATATATGATACTAAGATGTTGTAGGAACAATCAATAACAAAGGCAATTGTTTCTTACAGCATCTTAGTATTCATATCATCTTCAGATCCAAAATTCCTTAACATGACGTAATTGCAATACATGTGTTGATTATGGATAATGATGTTTAAATTAAATGTTTTAGCTTTCGATTAATGATTAATCATGTACTGATACAGTATTCAATGTCGAGTATGTTTGTTTGGATGTAGGACAAAAGGCGGGAGTGTGGTTGAGGTAGAGAAGGCTAGCTTCCAGTTCTGGAGTTTACGGATGGTCTGGTTGGCCGGATCCATGCACACACCACTTAAAAACATTTTTGTTGTTTCTTTATGAAATCTTACATTACTGTTATCTCTCAAATACTTATGTGAATGATGTTATCAATATAATGGTTTTTGTGTGTGCTCATGTGCAATTACACTATAAGGTATATGTTTTGGAAATAAATGTTTTTCATAGCTAATTGAATTAAAAAATGGTTGGATGAAGGGAGTGGAGGCAGACCACACTCCATAATTGGAGGCATGTTTTTTTTTACTCACTCGAAAGGGGGGAAATCAATTAGGGAAGATTATTGATCAAATGAAAATAAAGTAGGAAGGAAGAGGAAGGAGGAGGATCGAAAGGAGAAGAGTGACTGGTGTGCGTGGGCATGCAAGGAGGATATCAAACAGCTTCTAGTTCGTGAACTACAGAAAAGGCTAAGGATTTGGACGAGAAATAATCGTGTCAAGGGAAGCCATTGGAGTAAACTACAGGCATCGAACAAATTCAGGTTCCATAATAAACTCTCTTTACTCTTCCCTGGAAAATGTGTAGATGTACTGATAATGCTTGTATCGCTATTTATTTATTTGGAACACAAGAATACATCCTCGTTACATTTCCTAGTCTGGATAGTTTTGTTATCTGCAATTACTCTAGGAAGTTAACTATGGCATGCGCATATGTTTTGGGATAACTCCACCACTGTAACTTGAGTTGTTTAGACTCCTTGAAGCGTGCCATAAGCCGTACCAGCTGCTCAATTTATATTTTATCTTGTGTTGTTATGTGCTTTACCTGTCGTGTCAAGAAGAGAGGGATATGGTAGGATGTCGTTGGCTGTTCATATCTACACTTTCTGCATAGTAGCTTCTTCTCTTATCGTTACCTCTGATCTTTCCTCCTTCACCAATCACAATCTATGTGATGGCAGCGTAGGAGATATAGGCATGCAGTAGTTGCCTCACACCATTACTCTGCCTCCCCTGCGCTAGTTGACTCTGCACAGCTAGGCGGTTTCTTTTTCAGACTTTAGCAGCTTTCTCCCTTTGTCTAATTGCTGTTGCGTTTGGTTTCCACATTTTTGATGGAGCAATGTGTCATGCATATATCTTGTATGGATTTCTGCAAATGGTTGACTTCTATTGTCAGTTCCACGGCTTTCTGTTTGGGCCTTACGTTTCCAGCGAACCTCAAACGTTAATACTTCCTTCTTGCCAATGTCTCATGTCTCTCGTTTGAGATCAGACTGCTATTTGGGTGTAGAGCTAATCTTCTTCCTTTTTCGATGCTTGAAGTCCACCAATGTAAGCCGTAGTCTTTTCACTGGGCTCATTCCAATTTCTTTTTAGAGACGGTTATGATTGGGTGCTCA
This sequence comes from Thuja plicata, assembly GCA_018584345.1. Lineage (NCBI taxonomy): Eukaryota > Viridiplantae > Streptophyta > Pinopsida > Cupressales > Cupressaceae > Thuja > Thuja plicata. The sequence goes on from MU223089.1 coordinate 996,188, forward strand.
GCAGCGAAGAGATGTCAGTTTCGGTCTCTATCTAGCAGTTACATGGCAAATTGTACCAACGTTAATCACCAATTTGTGTTATAGATCCGGTTGGTCAGGTTAACTGTGTGTATCGTTCCTCTAGAGAAGAGAAGATTAGGATTTCTCTCCTTACAACTTGATGGTGCTGAGTTAATCCCAGTTGAGTGGGTTCCTGTATATTGTGTATCGTTGATTTCCTTTGTCGTTTATCTTAGCAAAGTGTGATACCTTTTCTTCTATTTTATTTTTGTACTTAATGTATTACTTCCTCTGAGGGTGCAGTTAAGCCGTATACCTCCGAGTGATAAATGCTTTCGCTGTAATTGTAATTATACATTTCTCACTGGAATCAAGAAATTATAATTACTGAATGAATCCATGTTCTGAGTGGAGATTTAGCAACAGTGTCGTATGTTAATTATGTGTGTTATAATTCAGATTTAGATAGGAATTGATTGTTCTTGAAGAGAATTCAGATATTCTGACATTATGGTAAACAGCAAACCAATGTGTAGAATAAAAATTTAATTCTTATGTTGTGAATATTCTTTTATAGAATCTGACTGTGAACTATATTCTTTTATTGAATCTGACTGTGAACTATATTCTTTATTTGAAGAAAAGTGTAAGTGGTATTAAATCTGACTGTGAGCATAATGTTGCTTGTCGTTTAGAACAACACCAACAGCGGTGACATTGCTTTTTATGTTAAATTGGAACTCAATTTATTCCTTACTCGTGTTAAACTGATTTCATACTCATGTGGGAGGGTGTTGAATGTGGAGAATCAGGGGAGGGTAGAATTTGTTTAAATTTCTGCCTGCCAGTAGGAACCTGGTGATAATTGCTTTGGCCAAAGCATTGTGCATATCTTATTATTATATGCTGGTTATTTGATTCATCCCTCTACCACATCCGTGTTTGATCTACTAGTAGACATATGTGCAGTAGTATGTTCACGGCTGCACCAGATCCATCCGATCCTTCAGCGCCGGTTGCTAGACTTCTCAGGCTAGGGTCGGCGTGTTCTTCATGTCAGGAAGAACCCCGTGGGAGCTAACCACTCCGTGGTTGGGAAGATAAAAGTGCCTGAGCCACACTCTCGTCTCATGATAGCAGATGGACGTGTGTCCGATGGCTAAGGAGACAGGGACATACAGATGGACCGAGGTCCGAGGTATTGTTCTTTTGTAGTTTTTTATGTACCATTTTATATCTTATTATCTTTGCTTCATCTATGTACTGAGATGAGCTGATGTCTGGCATGCAGGTCGACATCTGAATCACTGTGAATCACTTAATTGAAGTAAACTATTTTGTTGCACTTAAATTGTTGGAAGTCCGACATGTGGTCAACTTTTCCTTATTGAAAACATCATAGCAATGTTGGTCATGTGATGACCTAAATTCTCATCTTTTATGATGACTTTATTGTACTTTGTAATTAATGAATTACGACATGTAGGTCGGCTTCCTTTTGTAATGCACATAGCTTATATGAGATCCTATGATGGATTATGCATTCACTTATGATGACTTTATTGGATAATTAGTCTTATAGTTATCTTGCTTATTGCAACGTGAAGGTCGTAACTGTGTAATATTTTCTTTCTTTTAACATGCGAATACGAATGACTCGAGTTGTCTTTGTATATCTTCGACCGTGTTCTCTTGTCGACTTTTCCTCTTTTTATGTTACTTATTTGATGTGGCATTTTGTGGGTAAATGCAGTCTTTACAAATTATCTCTCTTAAGTTCTTGTTCATTTATTTTCTCTTGATTTTTTACTTTCATGATATCAGAGCTGATGTTACTAATCATTGTTTGAGTAAAAGTTGTCGAAGGTTACCATTTTGTGGAGCACACCTTGTTTTGGTGACTTTTTTGTAGAGAGAGAATCTTGAGTTTCATTTCTTAACTCATTTGTGTTTGTAGGATTTTTTCAATATTTTCTTTTTTTTTGTTTACTACCCCTCTTTGGAAGACTTGCCGCCAGAGAGTTTGTTGTATTTTTTCAATTTTAAAAAAAAAAAAAAAAACTTAACATCAGTCGTGCAAACGCAAGGTTAAGGTTTTTTTCTAATCCCTCGAGTTTTTGCAGGTTTCTCTCCATTTCTATGCATTTGTATTCATAAAATATTTATATCTCACATTGTTCTTTTTTGCATGTTTTATAATAATTTGTAATTATATTTTATCTGCAGGTTAATATTGTGTTTAATTTGTAGGATTCATAGTAATCTGTGTTTTCCTTTATCTAGATGTGTTGATTTGCGGGTTCTAAACATCAAAACTCCAACCTCTTTCATTGCAAATTTCATAATCTAATTTATTCATGCTCACCAGGTTTTTACACTAGTCTATTTGTTACTATTTTTTTTTTAATATCTCTTCTCTCTGTCTATTTTATATCTAATTGTGTATTCATTTCAAGTCAATGTCTCTATCATTATGGTTTCAATCTGTGTTTGAGTCGCATTGTATTGTGGTTTTGCTACTGGTGCTTTCATCTTGTCTCTTTCGGCATTCTTGTGGATTCTTAACCGCAGCCACGTAGTTAGTGGTTTTGGAGCTCTAAACATAACCTGCGAGAACCATACGTCTTTGCCTTCAAATGTTGGTCTGCCTCTATCTTCCGCTCCTTGCAAGAATCAGAATACAAGTGAAACCGTTTGCAAGAAATCACTATCATTCCTCGCTGCCAAACGCAGTCTTATTCACTATCGCTCCAAACTTATAAAAAAATTGCACCTCTAGTAAATATTTTTCCTCTTTGCCCTCCCAACCACTCCTCTTGCTACGTAGGTCAGGCTGTGGTTTGGATAAGCTGCCTGTCAATCCCATTGGTTGTCTTCCTCAGTCGCAGCCTTCAACGCAGCTCTGTCATCTTTAAAACACACCTACAAGTAATAATCATTGTTTTAGTTTGAATATCTTTATATAGTTTGACTTTTTTTTAAAGAAATTGTTTGAATAAATTATTTAGTTACATTTTCTCAATAGTTTAATCTTTTTTTAATACTTTAAATCACTTGTTTCCTTAAAGTTTTTTTAAATAGGCTTTTAAATAATGTTTATATAGATTTAATATGTTTTTTAAACAACATTTCAATAATTTAAATTCAATTGTGTTTCAAGTTTAACAAAACAAAAAATAAACTGTTTAGTTAATCAATTCAAACTTGTATTAACATTGTGTTAAATTATATTTTATGATTCTTTGGCATTAATTTATCATTGTTTTACTGTCATTAGTATTTAATCATAAATTTTATCTTTATTATCTTTACGTTATTCTGCAATTATGTCTACTATTATTCCTGAGATTAAGTTAAAGAATACTAACTATCATACTTGGAAAACGCATGTTTCCTTCATGTTTGTTTTAAACATATGTTAGATGTTGCTACTAATGCTACTTATGTTCCATCCGCCACTGCTCCTCAAGCTAACATAGATGCTTGGAATGTTAAAAATGAGGAAGCACTTGGCCTAATTGGAATTTCAGAGTCCTGAACTATGTGTTTTGATTGCTAATTGTACTACAACATATGCAGCATAGGATATTTTGAAAAACACCTATGATAGTCTGAATGAATCAAGAAATATTCAACTTCAAGATCTATTGGAGGATCTCAGGTATACTGATTTTAAATCTATGGATGATTTTTTGTTAAAATTTGATCCTGTTAAGAGTCAATTACATGGTTTAGGAGTCACTTTAACTGATATCCATTTAATTCATATTATTTTAAAGAAATGTCTTCTTAGGCACTTTCAACAGTTTATTACTAATGTGCATTCTCAACTTGCTATTCCTAGTTTAGCTGCTCAATTAAATTGTATCATTTTTCAAACTTTATTGCGTCAAGAGGAAGTGAAGTTGATTCAGTTTGGTGCTCTTAAATCTAATCAACATGCATTTATGTCTAAAAATCAAAATTAAAATCAATTTAGATCCAATAATAATCATAATCGTAATAGTTATTCCAATAACAAATTTAATTCTAGGCCTTATCATAAAAATAATAATAATCATCATAATCAAAAGAAAAGTCCTAATAAAAAAAACCCCATTGCACCTATTGTGGGAAATATGGTCATTTGACTAACAATTGTTTTAAAAAGAAAAATTATAAGAAGCCTATACATCAAAATAATCAAAAGTCTCATTATAAGAAGAGTAATGGTAATCAATTGTGGCGTGCATTTATAGTTAGTTATAATGTTTCTCACCCTTTAGAGTGGAGTATTGATAGTGGTGCATCTCAACATGTTACATCTCATAGAGAATTTTTTGATTGTTTGCATCTCGATACTTCAAATATTCTTATTCAATTAGCTAATAATCATAGTTGCAAAGTTGAAGGTTTTGGTGATGTTATTGTTCCTAATGGAAAATTGCATAATGTTCTTTATGTTCCTCAATTGAAACTTCTTTCAGTTGCTCAATTATGTCAAGATTATAAGGTTGAATTTCATAAGGACATGTGTTATGTTGTTGATCCTAAACCAAGTTGTTGCTAATGCCAAAATGGATCATAACAACTTATTTAAATTTTATGAGATTTCCACTTCAAGGTACTCATTGCATGCTAATATTGACTGTAATGTATGGCATGAAAGGCTTGGTCATTTGAATTTTTATTATATCTCTTTGATGCAAAAATAAAATATAGTTGATGAATTGCCTAATATTGTTCCTTCCAAAATTGTATGCACTAGTTGCATGAGTGGTAAGATGCATAGGGAACCCTTTCCACATGGTCAATATTGGAGGGCACGTCATAAGTTGCACCTCATCCATAGTGACCTTTTGGGACTCATGGAGAATAACTCCATCCAAGGATCAATGTATGTACTTACTTTTGTTGATGATTTTTATAGAAGAACTTGGGTCTATTTCTTGTATAGTAAAGATCAAGTTATTGATATAATAGTTGAATTTTATATGTTTGTTGAAAGGCAATCTGGTTTTAAGATTAAAATTCTTAGAATTGGCAATGGGAAGGAATGTGTTAATAATTCTTTTCATTCATATTTTAAATATTTTGGTATAAAACATGAGCTTACCATTCCTTATACACCACAACAAAATGGTGTGGCGGAAAGGAAGCATAGAACTATTTGTGAAATGGCTCGATGTTTGTTGCATTCTAAAAACATGGATTATAAGTTTTGGGTTGAATCTATGGCTTGTGCTACATATCTAATTAATAGGACTCCAAATAAATCTTTAAAAGATAAAACTCCTGAAGAAGCTTGGCCTAGTAGGAATCCCAATTGGAAAATTTAAGAATTTTTGGTTCAATTGCTTATGTTCATACACCTAAAATAAAGAGGCATAAATTATGTGCTAAATATTTTCCTTATATATTTGTTGGGTATGATGAAAAAACTAAAGGATGCATAGAGTTTATAATCCTACTACTAACAAAGTTCAAGTTGTTAGAGATGTTTGTATTGCAAAAAATGGAGTACATGATTGTTCTAATGTGCAAGATGTTGAATTTAGTGGAAGTAAAGTTGTGGTTGTGGAGGACCAACCTCCTTCTCTAAACCCTACTTATAATGCATTTATTTATATTTCTTCTAGTGATAGTGATGATGATAATACTAACTCTACTCTTCATGATACTTCTTCTAGTGATGAGTCTATTACTTCTAAGAGAAATCATATTTGGTTTAAAATTTACTTTATGAAAGTGATGATTACATAACTAGAATGGGTGGACATAAACCTAGAAGAGTTAATTATTACAATATGCCTTGATGTCTTCTATTATTCATACTAATGATCCTAAATCATTTGAACAAGCTAACATACAACCTCATTGGAAAAACGTTATGAATGAAGAATATGATACTTTGATTTCTAATAACACTTGGGATTTAGTTAGTTTACCTCATGGTAAGAATTTGGTTTCATGCAAATGGTTATACAAAACAAAATTAAATGACAATAATGAAATTAGTAAGTTTATATCTAGACTAGTAGCTTGAGGTTTTTCTCAAATTGAAGGTTTAGGTTATACTGGGACATTTTCTCTTGTTGCTAAAATGCCTACTATTAAACTTATTCTTGTTTTAGCTTCTAAAATGAATTGGCCTATTCACCAAATGGATGTTAAAAGTTCTTTTTTTAAATGGTGAATTACATGAGGAAATTCATATGACTCAACCTCCTGGTTTTATTAAACAAGGTAATGAACATTTAGTTTGCAAGTTAAAAAAATCTATTTATGGATTAAGACAATCTCCTAGAGAATGGTACTCCAAAATCAATGCTTTCTTTATTTCTCAAGGTTTCATTCGAAGTAAAAGTGATCCTAATCTATACATTAAACATAGTGAAGATGGAATTGTTATTATTATTTTATAAGTAGATGATTTGATTCTTACTTCAATTTCAAATTCTTAAATTTGTGATATTAAGTTTCAACTTAATCAAAAATTTCAAATGACTGATTTAGGGATTTTACATTATTTCTTAGGAATGAAAATTTGCAAAACCCCTAAGGGTATTTTTCTATCTCAAATTAAATATGCTCATGGTCTTTTAGAAAAAATTAAGACGAATGATGATATTCATATTTTCATTCCATGTGAATTAAGAACTAACTTAATGCTTGATATGAAAATTCCTTTAGTTGATGCTACTTTGTATAGACAACTAGTTAGAAGTTTAAATTATCTAACTCTTACTAGACCTAATATTGCTTATAGTGTAGGTTTAGTTTCTAGATTTATGTCTAATCCTCAACAAACTCATTTCAAAGTTGCAAAAAGAATTTTAAGGTATATTAAAGGCACTATTGATGTTGGTTTATTTTATGATACAAATGCTGATTTTACTTTAAAAGGATTTACTGGTTCAGATCTAGGAGGAGATCCCAATGATGGAAAATCTACTTGTGGATATTGTTTCTTTGTTGGTTCAAGTGTCGTTTCTTAGAAAATTAAAAAGGAACATTCTATTTCTTTATGTTCGACTGAAGCTGAATATAAAGGATGTATTAATGCCTCTAAAGAATCTTTATGGATTAGAAGATTACTTGAAGATTTGGGTCTACCTCAACAAGAGCCTACACCTTTGTATTGTGACAACCAAAGTGTCATTTCCTTGGCAAAGAAACCTATTTTTCATGCAAGGAAAAATCATATTTCTCGCCAACATCACTTCATTAGAGAACAAGTTGAAAACAAGCAAGTGTCCCTCATCTATTGCAATGGGGAAGATCAAGTTGTTGATATTTTGACAAAGCCTCTTTCTAAAGAGAAGTTTCAATTTCATTTTAAAGATTTGGGTTTGATGCCCATTGATGTAAACTCCCCAAGTAAAGATTAAGGGGGGATGTTAGAATATTTAATCTTTCCTTGGTTGTATTTATTTAATTTAGGATAAACCAAGATATCCTACATGTATTTTTTCCTCTAGTACAAGTAGGAGGACATGTCATTTATTTTTAATTCCTTTATTAAGGAAAATAGTTTATCATCCTTAAAAGGATGTTGCCACTTTGCACACACCTATTATGAATGGTGGCATTCATAGATTTGTGAGTTACTTTGTAACTCATCTCCTTATATCTATTTAAGAGATGCTCCTCTCTCATTTCTACATTATGATGTTATTGTAAATGAGCCTCTCTCTCTCTCTCTCTCTCTCTCTCTCTCTCTCTCTCTCACACACACACACACACACACACACAAACACACACACACATTAGGCTTTGCCTCATTCATAATTTACAAGGGGTTTTTCTTTGATTTTCCCCTTTCAAAACTTCTTGTCTCCTTGTCTTGGCTCTTTTGATGATTGCTCCAAGTTTATGCATTTCTCATGGTAGCAATCTTCACTACAATTATCTCTCTTGGATTCTTGTTCATTTCTTTGCTCTTGATTTTTTCCTTTTAGTACTCTGCAATATAAGTTGGTGTAAAATCTAAGGACCCTCAATCGTCATATAAAAGGACACTAGTAGGAGAAGGATCATCCTTAGGTTATTGATCTTTTTTCTCTTCAACAACATCCATTTTAGTGCTTGATTCAGCATTCAAACAACTATTCAGTCTATCATCCACCATGGGAGTGTACATCAATTCTTATAGATAAACTTCACTTTCTGATGAAGAGTGGAAGGAACAGCATGCATAGCATGTAACCAAGGTCTACCCAAAAGAATATTGTAATTAAGAGGTCCACGCATCACATGAATAGGAGTGTCTTTAAAATAACATTAATAGGCAAGTTAATGATACCCAATGTTTTCTTAGCAGCGTTGTCAAAGCCACGAATAGGAATAAAATTAGGTTTAATAGTTGAAATATCAGCTTTGATCTCTTTCAACATGTCCATATTGCAAATATTTATTCCAAACCCATTATCAATTAAGGTCTTGCGAATGAGATTATCATTGATAAGGACAGCCACCATAAGGGCATAATGTTGATCTTGAACTTCTTTAGAGGGAAAATCATCTTGAGTAAAAAAAATTTAAGCTGGGACAGGCATAGTATGTACACATTCTAAAAAGGAATTGATGTTATCTTGACTAGGTGGAGAAGTTGGAAGAGTAGTTAAAGCTTTTTGTAGGGCTTCATGATATGTAGGAGAAGTTTGAAGGAGTTCCCAAAGAGAAATCTTAGTAGGAATAGCATGTAATTGTTCCACCAAATCATACTCCTTTCCAAGATTGGGAGGTAAGTGTGGTGTTGGAGGAAGCATGGGTTGAGAAGGTGGTAAAGAAGTGTGAACAACCGGATTACTAGGTTGAGGATTATTTCTTGTACTGTAGGTGTGAGCCACCGCATGATATTTCCTAATAAACTCCAAAGGAATTCTAGATTTTCCTTTCATAGTTACAATAGGCTTGTTCAGTGTTTGAAAATAATTTTGTTGATTACATCCTTTAATCATAATCATAAGTGTAGTGAAAGTTTGAGAGGAAGATTGTTGAGGATAACCCTTAATAGTAATTACTGGTTTGCTAGGGGTTTGAGAGAAATTTGATTGAGTGCATCCTTTGACAGTTATTACAGGCTTATTAGTTATCATAGGTTGAGCATGGACAACCACTTTAGGTGTTTCAATGTTGAAAATAAAATCACTCAAAGGAAGCAGTTTAAGAAATTTTTGGTAAAAGGTTGGTTGAAGAGATGTAGAGGAATATTTAGTAGAGATGAAGTCATCAAGGACTTCACCTATCATAACAGAATCTTCACTATAGGCACCTCATGAGGGTTCCTAATATCATGACTACTAAAGGAGTCATCAAAATACCCATTAATAAAGAAATCAAACATGTTTGAAACAAGCTAAAGACAAATGAAATGCAATTATTTTTGTATTTTTTTTTAAATGTAAATGAAATGCAAGAAAATGAAAGATAAAAATGTTTATGTTCTTTTTTTATTTTTATTATGCAACAAGATAATGCAAGCATAAAAAAGATAAGTCTAAGCTAATGCAATGTGTGAAAATTAAATCTAATCACTAAATAACAATATTTTTGTTCTTTTTGAGATTATTGAAATGCATGCAAGATCTAACTAACCAACACAAAAGGTATAATGCATGAAAGGTTCGGGTTCACCAAAATATATAATAGAAAATGGTGAGCAATGCTAGGATATAGATCACTCACCAAATCATGGGGGAATATTATACATTGGGATCAAAAAACCCTTTCCCACAAGATAGATTTGGTAAGCACAACCTAGTGAGTATGGATGCCAACTCGAAATCTATGCTTTATAGGCTTAGATTTCATTAATTCCAATAAAAATTGTAAATGGTATGTAAATCTGAGATGACAAAACTAATCTATGAAAGTAAATGCAATGAAATAGGGATGAGAATGTGTGTAACTGTAAATTGAAGTGGAAGATTGCACTTTGAGCCTGCTTTTTCTGACTGTCAGAATCCTGAATTCTATAATTTTTTAGACCTAGCAACCTGGAATCTGATACAGTCTGCACTAGAACTTTATGATCTAGAAAAGAATGAGGTTGACCTATTCCTTGACAAGGTCAACCCAAGTCATCCTTGTCCAAAAGATTTCTGAACTAAAATATAGAATGGATCTTAAACAATCAGAATGTTCTATTTCTGGACCTGTACCTGAATTTGCACTTCTACAACCTGCAAATTTGAAAAGTGTGTGTATGGGTGGCTATATAGGGGTTTTCCTTAGTCAACCCCCCATTTTGGTGATTCCCACCTCCACATATAATCATTAGAATATGTAAAGTGTGCTTGTGAATCTAGAGTATGTCTAGAATGCAAATGACCTAGAATGTTAAAGTAAATGCCTAGATGTAACCCTATGTGTGATAGAGTGAAACCCTAGCATGTAAATGAAAATAATTTTTGATTGAAAGTATGTAAATATGAAGTATCAATGCATAGATCTAAAAATAACAAGGAAATCATACCAAGCCCCCAAGGGAAAAAGTACACCTAACCATCCTCACAATCCGTTTGAAACTCCATGATGTAGAAAATGATGTCTTGAATGCTTAATTTGAAGTTGTAGATACTTGATTTGAATGCTTTAATGAAGTCTTCAATAGCCAAACTGGGTTTCAATGGATGTCATCAAACTTGGGCTTCCACCTTGAAAATGCTTATTGTAATCAAATTGGGGTTTTCACCTTGCACTTGATTTCATTATGCCAAAATGAAGTAATTAGGTTGCTTTTACAGTGATTTTGGGAGTCAAAATTGAACAGCCGACCACATATCTAAAAACCTTTCAAATCCATCAGAATGGACCCACGCCCTAAATCTAGGATCAAGCCCCTAGGACAAGGTCGACTTGGGTCAACCTTTTCCCCAAGAACTTTGGTAAATCCCGAGGGATGGGTCATTGTTAATCTAATGGTTTGAGATTTAAAATTATAGTTGATCCGACAATGAAATTGAATTTCGAGGCCAAAAGGGGATGAAATAAGGCCTAGGAGATGAAATGAATTTTGTGACCAGAGAAAAATAGAGGAGGATGCGTAGAAATTATGTCTTGCCTCAATTTTGTACAAGTTGGAGGGAGAAGAGGACTCCAAAAGTGAATTAGTTATCCATTAAGTGCAATTATGAAGCTCTAGAATGTAAATGTATAATGCAAATACACTAAGGTAGGTGCTAAACAATCGTTAAATTAAAGTGTACACAAGTGCTTACAATTTAGGATGGTACATTTATGGTAATAAAAACTTAATTGTACAAGTGTATCATAGTTTGGGCATTGGGAATTACAATATTATTATTTTGGCTAGGATGGATGCCCCATAACAGTAGGTTTTCCCCTTCTATTTCTCTTTTCATACTTGTTAGACTTGGGAAATTTCTAAAATGGGTGGGAGATAAGATACCAAATAAACTAGGGAGAATTAAAATTTGAAATAAACACACCTTCTAGTTCATGTTAGAAGTCAAAGACTAAGTTCATATCCACTTATCATCATTGGTTCACTGTCTAAAAATCAATTTGCTTATGTGAGTATCTCTCATTCCTAGGCATATTTGACGTGTTACTATTAAATATTATGCAAAATAAAGTCATAAGTATATTTAGTAATAACATCTTAATATATATCATGTCAGTTAAACAACTACTACATTATAGGATTTCCACCTTTTTACCAAACAATTGTTTAGTACATAATAGTAAGATGGAGTGAACTAGTAGTTTCTTTATAAAATTAAATGTTGTATTATTAAAATTTAGAACCTTATGATGAGCATGAATTCTCCTTGTTGGATCTCATGATATTTTAGTCACATCGAGTGCATACATAGTAGCTTATGATATATTTTGGATAGAAGCAAGTAATTTGTCATTAGCTCCTTTAAACATTATCCAAATACCTTAAAATCAATCCTTACGTTGATAAGAACTGTAACCTTAAATTATATAGACCCTATTTATTGGTATAAAAGAAGACCATATAGTGAGACAGTGCACAAATAATATAACTTTTGTAGTAAAATTATCAATTACTGAGGTTTGACTACTTGTGGTTAGAAAGGTTAGACCATAAAGAAATAGTTAACTTGAGGAAGGATTAAAAAAAAAAAGTGGCCTCTATGGGAAAACGTTATGTGAAAGTTACTAAATTAAAGTGGATTGTAAGAGGTGTTTACAAAAAAATAATGGAATAAAGTTAGTTAACTTATGTTCACTTGGTTTTCATGAGGGAAATTAGTTTCTTCAACTAATGCCAAGCATTCTAGTTGATCAACCAATGTTGCAATAAACTAGAGCAATTGCAAGGTCTCTTATGCCATGTGTATGGCAGTAGTAAACTAGCACATGAGAATGGATAATAAGGGTTTTCTTATTGCTACCATCTTCCTTTGAGTATGTTTCTACCTTTCCTCAGTTAAATCATCGAAAGAACTTAGGAATAAATGGGAGATTAAACATTCCTTCATTTTACCATTGTTTGGAATAGACTAAGGAGCCATCATTAGTTGCTTGGTGAAAGTCTTCACTACTAGTCTTGGTTAGGTAGGCTCGGAAACTATTTACTTCCCAATTAGGATTATCCTTTTAGTTATAGTGCTAAGCCAGGTAGAGGCATTGGCTTTTATGACAATGGAAAGAGTTAGGACCCTACAAGGACATAGGTAGAGGATTGTATTCCTCTAGCGCATACTCTAGTCCTCTCTATCTAAGGTGATCACCAAAGGTTAAATCCTATGAACCACTTAAGATAAGTTTCTCTGCTTGAGACTGACCTTAGTCAAGGATCATTTTATGTTGGTAGACTGCCAACCATACCACCTAGGTAGCAGATAGATATCGTTGATTGCATGCAGACGAGGGAACCCCTTGTTGATCTAGGGAATCAAATAAATTCTACCAAGAACGTGTGGGTCTAGGAGCCATCTATATGCCAACAATAGATGTTTTCATTACAAGTAGTCATTTGATAGACTATAGGAAAGAAGAACTTCTAGTGAGAATGGGTAGTTAATGACCAAAACAAATCGTATAATGTGGTAGGACATGACTTATTTATTTATAGTAGACAACATCTTAGATGTTCGGTCATTAGGAGGATTTTCATATAAGTGGTAAACTAATTCAATCTCTCTCTCACTCACCACGGCCTATGGAATCCTCTTGGAGGGATGGATAAGGACTAAATCCACTATGGAGGGTTCACATTGCACTTCAAGCGATCTAGAACAAGTTACAAACAAGAAGTCTGCATGACCTCATAGTAATCTTAAGGTATGCTTTCAGGTATTGCTAGTCATTTACTTATATTTCTAGTTATGATGTAATTAAATTATCAGAGGTGATAACTAATTGTTGCCCCTGAACATATGTAACTTAATTTTATAAATGTCATGTGTTGATCAATTTTTAAAAAATTGTGAATATTTGGTTCGATTTTGGGTTCTCGTCACAACAGATCACTCATGAAAGAAGAAGAAGGCTTGGTAGGTTGTGAGGCATTTAGAGAAGGGGTACACAATCTATATCCAATTCAGGGTACAACATATACCCATGAGTTCCTTGGGCAAGGTTGTATTATCTATGTCAATAGGCAAATTGGGTATTCTTTAAGAACTTGTGGGTTTTGTACAAGAACCAATTTCCTCCAGGGGTGCTATAGCCCTAAAGGACCCAAGGCCACCAAAATCTTCTTCGAGTGAGAATGATCATTCAAAGTGCTTAAGATTAATATGTATTAGAAATACTTATTATAAAATATTATAATGTATGAATATGTTGATAATATGATTGATTTATGAGGTTATGTTATCATACTTATCATGTTTAGATATTTCTTTATGAGTTTATATAAATTACCACATGTATACTATGTATTCCTAGTTATATATATTTTGAATAACATTCTATATAATATAATTTATTTTAATTCTACTATTAACAATTATATTAATTTCACTGCAAATTCCTAGTTACTCTAGGAGGTGTCACTACAAAAGTGATGAACTTGTAAAAAAATTCCTTCTTGTAAATTGGGCATGAAGCTATAACAATAAAGTTTTTGATATAATTTTACGTAAAATTATTTTTTAATCATTTTATTTTATTGATAAACAGATTAAATATTTATGCATAAACCAAGAACATGATATATAACATTAACAACAATGTTAACCAAATTAGTTTATTAAAACTAAAATCAAGAATTGTAAAATTGTAAGCAACAAATGTTTGGACTTAACAAGGGAATCATAAATTTCCATTTTTCATGACACAATAAACTAAGATCCCTAACCCATTTAGGAGGTGGAGAGTTTGTGTGAATATCTTGAAAAATGACATAAGAATTAAGTAGACTTCAAATTGTCAAATTTGTTTTACCCCTTCTAAACATTTTGAGTCACTCTTCAACATAATCTATCCTCTTAAACAAATTTCTTCCAATATTCTTTTTTTTCTCCATTATGAAGTCTCCTTCCCCTCCTTCCCTTGATGTAAACTATCATTTTGAATATTTCTTATACCTCTTAGACATTTTCTTAGCCCTTTTGTTGTGAACTATCATGTTTTTAATAGCTCTTATACCTATTAGACAATCTCTTAGTCTCCGTCTATTCATAAATTAATCTTAACTTGTAGAGCTTCTAGCTTCTAATTTTGAATAAGTTTTGTTTGATCAATCAAAAAAAGAGGGACGTCAAAACTAAGTTGTCTTCATTTATTAACCTAATAGAAAGTGTTAAAAATACATGAATTTGTTGCACAATACTTTGTAAATTATGTTGTTCATCCAATAGACAATAGAAAACAACAAGATCTATAACAAAATGTGGTAATATCATTATGGACGATGTGATTTTCCTATACCTTTGGGAGGGGCAACTCCATTTGGTGTAGCAATATAACCAAAAAAAAAAAAAGGAACATGCAGAAGAATTGGAGAATGGTAGAAATTCAAGGTGAATCGAGATGTCACTGAAATAAGTTTTTTTTAGAAAGGAAAATTTAGCAAATGCAAAGCTCCTCCTTGATGCTAATGGATGATTGGTTTACATAATAAAAAAAGTAAAATATTTCAAAACCATAAATTTTTTTTTGCTGAACTAACTAGTTACTATTCAAATGATAGCATCACAAAATATGAAGGAAAAGAAAAAATCATAACATATAAATAAAAAATGAATCAGAGAATATAACATTGCATTTCAAATAGAAATAAATTGTCACATTATAAAAATAATAATTTCTATCTTATTAAAAATTATATCATATTAACAATTAAAAATAAACTATTTTTTTGAATGAGAAAAACACAAAGAAGGTTAAATAATCAATTAAAAGAATCTACTCAAATCAAGATAGAAACTTCCAACGATGGTCACATTTAAAACTTCCCATTTTTTAAATCGAATCCCAATTACATCACATTTAAAATTCCAGTTTTGAAAATTGAAAGAAAAAGTTTGCATGAAACTTCACAAAATTCTCTATCGTGACAATAGTAAATTACTATTATCTCATAGATTGATCCTTTTTAAATAAATTTGAACAATAATTTAATAATCAACTAAATTTAAAATTAATCAAGCAAACTTTATCGTGTGTTACGATAAATATCGTTTGAAAGTAGATCAATTAAATGGCATAGAGAACATAATAAGACTTCCTTGGACACATTTAGTCAATTTAATATAAGTGATTAATAAATTAACAATACATGAACATCACGCAATGAAGTAGGAGAAAGAATAGTAGTTAAACATTGGAATGTAAAGCTTCTGAAAATGACTCTATTTTTTTGCTTAATGTTTTAGATCAAACTCTATGATCTATCATCAGGAATAGATTGCCAACAAGAGAACAGAATAGTAGTTAAACATATTATGATAGCAGTATAGCATTTGTTGATTTAATGTCCAACATTTTTAGTAATATAGCGGTAACAGCTGTGACTTTAAAATTGTTAGTGTTGATCATGAGTACTCATAATTTAATGAAATGTATGTTTCAGATCTAAAAAGCAACAAATTATTTGATGTCACATCAGCACACTAAAAAAATATGACTTAGTGCACAACTACTAGCCTAACTCTTTTGGGGGCCTTGTTAAAAAGCTCAACAAAAAATGTGGAAACCTTAATTGTAAGTAAGGGACTTTAAGCTCTCAGATTTCCACAATCCATCTGCCTGTTCATGAGAATTTCTGGATTTGATTGTGTAAAAAATAAAAAATCTTTTTATGCTCTCTTGCATCCTGATGATGGATCATGTAGTGTGATCCGCAACGTTGATGATAAAAAATTTTACACAATCAAATCCAGAAATTCTCATGAACAGTAAGGAACTTCCCGAAAAAGTGCTGCAAAAAATTAGGAGTAATTGCAACGTAAGATTTTGAAATGCATAAAGTTAGGATGCTCAACTATGAAATACTCTCCCTAAAATGCCAAGCTAGTGCCTATCTATCAGACAATAGAATCAATAAAAGATTGTGTACTCTAAAATCTCATATATGCAAGAACTTCTCCTTCACTCTTTTCCACACCCCTTTGACTGGGATTGAATCAGTTTGATCCAAGCCCCAAATAAATCATTGTAATCAATTCCAGACAAGCCTTGTTTCTTTTGTTTTTTCTTCAAATGTTCATTCAGGGTGTCATTTTGTTTTCATTTTTTCAATATATATTTAGGAATTTTCTGAAGATTACAAATAAAAGACTTGACCGAAACCAGAGAAGGACATAGTTGTACCAATGCAACACAGAGAAGCACTTCCGAACGCAACAAAGCTCAGCCTTAGCCATATCTACCAACTTATTTTAGTATTTGCAAGTTGTGAAACTGAACTCTCTGGCTTGTTGGAAAACAACCCTTTTTCTTCTCACATCGTCATCGTCACTAATCTCTCTTCTAAGAATCTATTAAGTCCATAGAAATTGAACTACTACAATAAGCCATAAACCAAATTTAAATCATATTAAATTGCACAAGGTAATTATTAGAATATCCAGTTAATACATCATAACATATCCTTCTCAATAGTTTTGGTGGAAAATGAGACCTCACCTTGTTGGCTTTCTAGTTCAAAAATAGTTTGACCAGTAACTCAAGTCTGTTTGCAGTAACAATCGGGCCAATCGGGCAATGAATTGCATGAATATCTCATTTTGTCAGCCCATTATCAATCCATTGGAACACAATAGCATCATTCAAGTAAAGCTCAAACATGAGTTTCGAGCCTGAGCTCAAACGTGAGTTTCAAGCTTTTTGGAGGGACACATTACTAAGTTTACTTCCCTTGGAGATGGCCTTTGATGGCATTCCACTATGGCCCCCTTGGAAGAGATTACTTCAAGACATCCCCTCCGCATCCCCCATCTCGTCTCCCATGGGCACTTGTCCCCTTTCTGAGGAAAGCTTGGCACAATTGACTAAAATATATCTATACGTTACCCAGGCTTGTAAACTTCTCATATTCATTTATCATCCGAGGCCAACTTGACCTCTATTTTGGAACTGGCAAAACAATGTAATATAGTTTTAAGAATTGGCAACAAGACTTGTCCTTGCTGCAAATATAACACTGTCAAAAAAGTAGTATCTGTTCTCTGTCACAATAAACTGGCTGTTTACATTATATTTAAAAAATGGGTAATAATAATGCTAATGGTTCTCTGATATTCTTAATGAATCTGCATCAAACAGAAAGAACTGCCAAATTTCTTAAAATGGAAGGGTATATTTGCCAGCCTCAATTTTTGAGCTTAAAATTCCTTATTAACAATGATTATAAAAATGAGTAATTAGATATAGATCTCCATATGACATAGGCTTGGCAGCCATGTCTACTAATTACATTCCAACTTAAAAATGAAGGCACTCAATTGAAATATTCCTTTTATCTATTGTTCTATTCCTTAACTAATCAATGATCATTTGCCCAGTGTTTCCTTTCCCCACTCTCCCCCCTACCCAAAGGGGAACTTAATGGAACAGAAGAAAGGCACAAAACAAAGGTATTGTGAAGTACAACAACCTTCTAAACACTGAGAGTTAAGTATCATTTAGTGCATTACATGTGTGTTAAGGATTGACATAAAACAATTTAACACACATTAACCATGTTTGCATTTTTGTTGGGGCCGTGTATTTATGCAGATATAGAGCTGGAAAGAAATTAGCACCTATAATATTAGAATAGAACTAGCACCATGGATGACAATATATATCTCAAGGCTACATCATCAATTTAAAAAAACTGCCCATTTAATATACATGGTTTTTAATCATCATTTGCATTCAAGAATGCAAGCCTAAAATTCTTTGGCCTCAATTGAAAAAAGGTGTCACTAACCTTTGAAGCAACAAGAAGGCCCAAATGAACTTTCAGGTAAGGCAAACTTTACAACTTAAAGAATGCATTTTATACATTTACTTTTACATAGAGATTGGCTTTTACCCTTCTAACTTTTTAGTTTTTAAGGTGCTCAAACTTCATTGTTCTGCTAGCAGTAGCATGGTATATCAGCATTACCGTTTGTCATTTGAAGTCCTTTTAACCATGAGGACACGTTGCTTTTTCCCTATCCAAATACTTGCCCAAGGTGGATCTTCCGAGACAACTTGGTAGCCTGCTCTGCTATACAGGGTTCTTGCAGCAACATCATCTTTATATGCTCGGAGAACTAGATACTCAAAACCCCAGAGAAATGCCATAAAATCACATGCTTTAAGTAAAACTGTTGCAACCTTTCTTCTCCTGCATACATAAATTTTGTTCCCATTGAATATATGACAAAGTGAGTACTGTATTAAAACAGTGTGGTAATTTACCTGTAGTTCTCTCCGACAGCTATACCACTAACATAGAGATATTCCTCTGCTCCTCCTAAATGGAACAGGACATCCTTATCTGCATTTGCTGTAACATCCACGATACCAACAATTTTCTGCCTGGTTTTATTGGCCATTCCATGATCCATAGTATCGTAATCAGTTTCAGCAACCAAGCAAGCATATCTGCACATTTTTTGGCTAAATATAATTATTGCAAGAAAAGGTGTGGCAGTTAGTGTGGGGTATCAATATCTACAGGTAATACTCAGTAGATGTAGCATTCCTATCCATTCACATGTTTCATGAAAAATCCGAATTTTACCAAAACGTCAAGAGTCAAAACTCGGTGTTTAGTCCAGATTGTTGATGAACAATAACAAACTGCCAAAATTATGTCAAGTAAGTTAAATCAAATATGTATAAACTTGATTTAAATTATTAATCAAATTGTAAATGTCAAATTCTCTAACATCCATGTCATTCTCATCTAAAAGATTTCTATGCAATAGTGCCCTTCCTCTGGTTTTATTGATTTGCCTCTTTTAATGAACAAATCATTCCCATGGAAAGAATGAGCCTTCTAGATAGTAAGTGAATGTTTATCACATTTGACGCCATCCTGTTTGTAGATTTTGTATTTGACACATGTACAATAAATAAGATTACATCTGATACTCGGCAGTACAATGCATCATATCCCTAAAACGGTAAACAATCACAAATGGCAAGCACAATAATCTCCTAAAGTAATAACCTATTGCAAATCAAATACAATACCAGCTGTGTATATCCCATATAATTAATAAGTATGAAATTAACCTGTGTCACAAGGTGCAAGATTCAGTCACAAGAAGCAGTGGGGTCTCCATCGTTCACAAAGATTCTAAAACTATCATACTCTGTCTTTATGGCCATAATCCCTCTATCAAGAGTTCATTCTCAAATATCTATGTTGTGTAAACCATATTTAAAAAATTCGGCCTCAGTAATAACTCGGCTGACCCAAAAAACTTAAAAACCTGAGTTCCGAAATAAATCAGGAAAAAACTTCAATAAATCAAAATTAGAGTTCAATACACATTGTAGACCAAAAAACAAGTTCAATAAATATCAATGGCAAGTTTTAATATAAATTAAAATTACAAATTATAAATCTTTGACAACTAAAGCTCATAAAAGTCTGCTGCCTGCTTGAAATAGCTGCAAATGCCACTGGATAAGAGCCGAATAAGAGCCAAATAAGCATCGATAGGAGGTGATTTGTTGTTCTTCAAATGCCTGCAAACTGAAACTCTCCTGCTCCAACACTTCTACGCCGAAAAAAGGACTCCAAAACAATGCAAAACGACCCCTTCTTTTTCACAAAAAAATCACATCATGAAACTATGGATGTGTTTTCTTTATGAGAGTTGAGATTTTTTGGCAAGAAATTGATGATTATGTAGTGTTCTATTGGAATTCAACAGTTTCGTTTTGAGTGAATCTACATTGACCCATACTTCATGAGTTGTTTGTTCACAAGAACCCATCTCTCATGAACATGAACGGTATCCTTAGCACTCATTGCATATAGGTGATGCTCCTAGGGGCGAAGCATTGAGATCTCCTAAGAGGTCACCTACCCTAGTATTACTCTGACTCAAGTGCACTTAACCATGGAGTTTCCCCCAAGATCAAGTCCACTTAGCTTGCTACCCCACTTGCAAAACCTCCAACAAGTGTCGTGCTTTATGACGATTCAGTATAGAAATCCTTGATGTAAAAGTAACTGATGATTTTTTGCGATTATTGACAAAAACTCACCAATTACTCATGCAATTTTTTTAAGCAAGTTACTCCCAAGTTTTGTGAGTAGACAAGTTTTTTGACTATGGTGTAAAGTTGTAAGCATTAAGGAATCCACAATACCAAAAGATAGTTGTTAATAGCCATATAATATAAGTTACGCTTGTCCAACATATCAACAGGCATGTGATCAGATAATATTTTAGCAGAGTGATGGGATGCTAGGTTTACCTCAATTAGAAGAGATTTGATCAAGCTTCTCTTTTACAGATTCCCCCTAGAATTCTACTGAACTGCCGGTTTGTATATTTTATACAATAGGCATTCCCAAATTCATCAGATTAGAGTTAATCATATGACTGATTTGATTCTTATAAGTCAGGGTTAACCTGGTGAATATTGATCAGCTTATGTTATTACGCCAAGGACACTGGCTGATAGGTATGAAAACATGAGACATACAAGAAATGTAGTCAACGAGTCGAGCAATGAAATCATGCAGTTCATTATTCATTTGTGCAGAATGCTAGTTTAAACATAGTAGCAGACACAGTACCATGCTGGTCTCAGGTCTTATAGATTGTATATGACATGTTATTGTGTTTCCTTCTAAAGCGCAGTATGGAGCAACCATCTCTATTACTTACAGGAAAGTATAACTTTGAATTTAGCATTTAGTGAGCAGATAATAGATGATATATGTGAACATTTGACCGAGCAAGAAAACTCCTGTTTAACTTCTACCAAAAAGTGAAAGAAAAATGATGGTTAGAAAGAAATATCCTGAGCCTAAAGGTAGATGTTTCACATGTGATAAAAAGTAAAACTAATTTCTCATTAAAAATATGTTCACACAAATGAAGGACAAACATTGAGCTCCATGAAAGCATACAAATGAAAAGAAAAAGATTACATTCACTTGTTCTTCCAGATGTTTGAGATGTCATCTGCTACTTAGATTCTTGTGTATTTTGACGGATATTAAACAGCAGAAAGCATTTTAAATTTATTACTGGAGATTGCATATTAAAATATATAATATATCTCCCAACGACACTCTTTTGGTATCAACTATCAAAGGAATTGGTAATGCCTCATCTTTTGGAAAATGCAGAAAAGAAAACGATTTATGACATGCTCTGAAATTGATGTTGGAAGAATTGTTGCTACTTATCAAAGTGCAATGGTTACAAACATCAAATATTGTAAGGAAGTTTTTCTTTAAAATTATCAGAAATAGTTTGACAATTGAAACGATGTAGCAGAAATTTGATTGAATGGGTATAAAAGTTTTAAAACTAATACGATCAATCACAAAGCTCTTGTTTTAATCAAGAAATATTGTGTAGTGCTTGACAACCCACGATGAGGATGACAAACTGAAATCATTACAAGTTTTAACAAATGTCATTTTATCACAAACAAATAGAAACGATGCACAATAGTTACATTGGAAGGCACACATTAAAAATTCCTTTCGGAAACTAAAATTTTGAAAGGAAAAAAAATGTAGCTGAAATTAAAACCTAGAAAAGGGAATTGAAACACTAAGAAAGTAAGCTAGCAATAAACTTTTTGAATAGAAGCATCATGATTATTTTGATATGTAATTACATTGCTTAAACAATCAAATAGATATCAATACAGGTCTGTATGCATTGTTACAAGATAGAACATTCTTCTCATAGATTTTAGGCCTGGCAGTCATAATGTTTTCTATTAAGAAAATTCTTACAATTTTATTACAATGTTGGTTCAGTCGTTGGGAAGGAGAATCATTTATGTAGATTGAATAGAACCATAATAATTCTTATGATAATTAAATTGTTAGAACAATCAAATAGATACCAATACTGGTTTATGTGTGTTGTTGGCAAGATAAAACATTCTTCTTACAGATTTTTGGTCTGGCAGTCGAAGAATTTTTTTGATTAAGAAAATTCTTACGATTTTATTACTATGTTGGCAGACTTGATGGGGAGAATAATCGTCATTAATGATTGCAACATTTGTTTAAAGTTTTTAAAAATAGACCAAGGAAACCAAGAAGCTCAAAGGTAGTCATAACACGACTATCTAGTTCAAAAGCAAAGACAATTAGGATGAATACAATCAAGACAATGAGATTGAAAACATATCTAAGAAGACACGTATAATAGAGGATGACATTGCATGTTAGTGTCACAATTTCCTTTTGCTAAAAAATAAAAAAAATATTGTATCATGTAATTTGAAAGTTGAAAACTGTAGGATGGGAAGCAATACTCAATAAGAATGAACAAAGATAAACACAAACACTCAAGTAGAATATAATGAAATACAGAAAACGCAAAATCAGTATGCATTATGTGGAAGTACAACATGGAGAATAGAGTCTTATCCATTGATATAATTATGAGTTGAACTCTCCAAGAGTCAAACTTAACAACTCATATACATAACAATCGAGAGCTAGGGGGAGATTCCAATCTATTGCAAACAGTACATATACTTTTCGGTAACATACATTTGGTCTATTGTGTTTTTTGACATCTATGCAAAGGAGCAAAGCAATAACAAATTTACAGGATTATATAGCAGCAATGATCAACTTTAGGGACCCTCACATTGAAAGACTTGGATAAAATTGGCATTGCTTGAGGACAAGCAATTTTGGGAAGGGTGGACTGTATTGTCCCCTTTTTGAAATAGGATTTAATAAGAAACAACAATAATAAATTTAAAATATAAGAGAATAAAAATAAAATTTAAATTAAAAATATAAAAGAATAAAATTAAAATTTAGTTAAGTTAATGAAGGGTCAAAAGGCATGAAAAGTACATGAGATAAAAAGGGAGAAGAGAACTTCATTTAAAAGGGGGAGAGAGGAAGGAAGAGAAAAGGGAAGTTGTGAATCAAATAAGAATTAATAGAAGAGGAAAAAGAAATGAAAAGAAAATAACGAAGTGACTCCTTCAAAGAGCAAAAGTTATTAAGGGTTGTGACTCTTTCAAAGAGTGACATTTATGAAGGGTTGTGACTCTTTCAAAGGGCAGAAATGATGAAGGGTTGTGACTCTTTCAAAGGGCAGAAATGATGAAGGGTTGTGACCATTGCAAAGGTCAGACATGATGAAGAAGTGTGACTCTCCTTCACATTGGAAGATATAAAGGGGAGAAGATTTCATTTGAGGACATCCAAGGGAAACCAATTTGGAGAATAATATATTATTCTCAAAGGAAACGATGAAAAGTGGTGACTTAATTCTTATGAAAGGTTGTGACCCTTTCACCAATAAAGTATAAAGGAGATTTCATTCCTCGTCCTTCATCCATCAATCATTAATCCCTCAAGAAATCAAGCAAACAATCATCAAATCCACATCAATCATCACTCCATCTTGGGATCAAGATAACATACAATTCAGCAATCAAGCATTACATATCAAAACAAAATTCATTCAATCATCATCCATCAATATATCAAACTAGCTAACATTATATCATCATGCTTCAATCATCTAATCACGATTACTTAATCATAACTCACCAATACCTTGAATCGTCAAATCAAAAGATTTGCTTCAATCATTCAACAACCGAATGAACAATGAAGTCAGAACATCAATAAGCATCAGCAATTGCATAGCAACGAACAGGATAAGATCTCATTCAAGGCAATCATATCCAGAAATACAGGAACTTGATATTATAACTGCAATTTGGTAGGAAAGTATTGATTCTTATGATAGACAGCATGGGGGATTTTATGCATAATTACGCACTTATGGATAATACGTATACAATCTGAGAATATAATATTATTATGTGATCTTTATATATGGCATATAAGCAGCAGCAGACATCAATAAAAGGTTAATCTGATATAAAGAATCAATCAGGGAATGAGAGAGGATTTCTCACACTATATATCTGAATGAACAGCAGATCAGATTGCTATAAGGCCAACAGCAGACTTATGCATTACTCATAGGCCTTGTTTCTAATATGAGTATTCCTTGAATTATATTTCTTTAATTAAATAGATCGTATATAATATATATAATTACCCTATAATCAATCAAATGTGAGTTGGAGGACATAAGCAAGGGAGATGCGGTTTACCGGCTTCCCCAAACTAAGTACGCCACCACAAGGGATGGAATTGGTCATAGTTGGACATCCCTGCCGCTTGTGTAATATCCCAAGGAATGGAACTGGTCATACTTAGACGTTCTTGCCTCTTGTAGGATAAGGTGCAAGTTGAAATGATGTGAATGTTGTGTGCTCTTACACTTAGTTGGGCTGGGCACTTTACTAGCGCCCTTTCAACTTTCCTAGCACACTAAGTTATGATTGGTTTTGAAATAGTTAGCTAGTCATAATGCCTATCTTAGTCTCCTTAGTCACTAATTGATGTATTTGTTCATTATTTCTCAAAATTATTAATGACTAACAAAGTTCACTTTAGTGTGTTATTGTTGGAATTGTTGTTGAAGTGTAAAAACAGGTTGTTGGCCCACCTTTGGTATGCCCCAATTTCAAACTTTTTCCGTTGTCCCAGGATTAATGACTCCTATGAATAGGTTAACATCAGCATATATATTTTAACCTTTTCTGATGAATTGTTGAAAAGATGTGGTTACATAGAATGTCGTCCAGATTGATGCTATAAGGAAAAGGCTTATAAGATTTTTCTCTGCGTTCAAAAGATAAAAATGTGTCTTCTTTTATGAGGGAAGAGATTTTACAAGAAGTTACATGGATTACAATTCTGGAAGATTTCCAAAAATACTTGGGGCTTTATGTTTCTAGTGCCCTCGAAGAAAGACATGCGAGTTTCCACAAATATTTTGAAGGTGATGTTACAATGGATGGGGTATCCATAGGCCAGCAAAGAATCATGTGATCACGAAATATGTACAAATTGTTTTGTTAAGTTTGGTGCTCCGAGCATAGCCAGTTTTCAAAGCAAGTTCTTAAACCGACAAAATGACCCAACTTAGCATAATAAATCACGGACCCAACCAACAAAGTTAAAAGTTATTGATAAATTTTGCAAATCTCCAGTGTTGTCAGGCAACCGGGCTGCTTCTCTAACTCTTGTACCAAAAAAAAAGAGTTATGAAAGTTCCAACCCCACACCAATTTCCCGACATGGTACCAAAAATCACCAAAGGTGCCGATGAAGGAAGAAATGCAGACAGCGGCGGTGTATGCCAAATGTATAATCATATGCGGAGTGTCCTGCAGATATAAACCAGCGACAAATGGTTGGTAAAATCCCAAAGTTTACAGACTAACAGAGTACTCATGCATTAGAGGTTCCTGATGATTGGCAGCGAGGAAGATGCTATTTCTTTCATAGCTCCGCGCACAATCATGGAAATCATTTCCGGATGAGAACCGTCGGCACTTTAGGACAGTGTCAGAATCAGCATCGGAACCCGATGAAGTTCCTGGAACCTCATCGAAAGCCGACGCCCCAACTGGAACCGTTCTTGAAGGAGACTTTAGGAACTTTTGTATTGATTTCAGGTTTCAAAGTGGTTCTTGGAACCGTGTTGGAGACCGACGCAATTCTGAGAACTAAGTAAGTTGCCGATGATAGAAAGGGTGAAATCACACTACCACGAGAAGCATAAAGCAATTATCAATACATGAAGGATTCTCCAGAAGGTCAGATGGGCTGCATAAATATTTCACATCCTGAGTTTATCGGGGGCAGTAAAGCAGTGGAATTAGCATGGCAGCAACAGACGTCAAAATCTACAATCTCCATAGTGAAAAATAAAGATGGTGCTGACGCCGACCAAAAACCAGCAGCTGATAAATCTTTAAAAAAAAATCACGGGCTATATTTGCATGGTCCACTCCCTCCAGTGCTGTTGCTGATTCAAGCACACGACCAATGGCAACTTATGAAAAGGCAGTTTCAGGAATCTCTTCAATCTTAGGAAGCAAGCAGAATTTGATACAAAAAGGTTTCCAAGTTTTGTTAACATGATTCATCTGAACTAAATCGATCTCTACTCAGGTTGTTGTGTATACGAAGTTCCTAAGAAATTGGGTATAGGTTTTGAAGTTTTATGAAAGTGCATATAGTGTTCTTCAAAAGTTGATAAATAACCCAGCTGAATTGCATCTGATCCCATGATTGGTTGAAATCAAAGCAGTGGCAGCGCAAGTACACTTCAAAGTGCCAACATTACTGATGCATGGTGGAAAAGGAATAAAAGCAATAAAATGGTTCATGCAGCATATGGCTTTGTATGCAAGATTGGGGGTCACAAGAGCCTGCATTTCTTCACTGGAAATGGGTCAGCAGACAATATCTTGTGTTTGCAGAGTTGCCTAAAGTGAGTTCAGTCTGAGCTTCCACATTAACAGGTCCTTTATCAGGCATGCCAGGCATGCCTGAATCACCTATTAAAAAGTAGGAACAACAACTGAGGTGGATGGCCTTATTTCTCAAGATGAGTATGTGCAAGCAGGTCCACTTTCATATTTACGAAGGATCAATATATATGAAGAGTCATGAACTTCGAACACTGATGGCTGCAGTAATTGGGCTTTTGGACATCTTGCTTTGTGATGAATACCTCACCACTGAGCAAATATCTATGATTTCACAGATTCGCCATTGCTCTACAGCTTTGCTACAATTGTTGAACAACATCTTAGACCTGAGTAAGGTTGAATCAGGCAAGCTAATACTAGAGGAGGCAGAATTTGACCTTGGACGTGAGCTTGAAGGACTTGTTGACATGGTTTTTTTTTGTGCAATGCGTTGATCATAACACTGAACTTGTTCTAGACCTTGATGATAATATGCCTAAGGTGATACAAGGAGATTCAGCTCGAGTAGTGCAGATATTTGCAAATCTGATAAGTAATTAAATAAAATTTAATTCATCGGGACATATTATATTACGAGGATGGTGTGAATGCTCAACAGTAAACAAGAAAAGAGATGGAGAATCTGAAAATGAAAGAGGTTCCTGGTTTTCCCAAAAGCTGAGTTTCGGGCAATCTGAGAAAAGAACATCCCAAAGCCAAGAAAAAATAACAATATGGTTTGAAGTTGATGATACAGGGTGTGGAATTGATCCTAGCAAGTGGGAATCAGTTTTTGAGAGCTTTGTGCAAGCTGATCTATCAACAACTCGCATGTATGGAGGAACAGGACTTGGCCTCTGCATAGTACGTTCATTGATTAACAAAATGGGAGGCAAGATTAGTGTCAGACAAAAAGAAGGTCCAGGAACTCTTATGCATTTGACTTTAGTGTTTGGTGCACCTTCTGAAAACTCGGGATAAATTTCCCGGCAGATTTGGCAGGGCATTGACAAGGACCACACAATGGTTCTCTTAGCCCTAAATGGTGACATTGGCTGTTCAACAATGTCCCAATGGTTACAAGTAAATGGCTTCCAAGTACATCAAGCAGCCAACTGGAATTAAATAATAGAAGCTCTTTCTAAAATAGATTGTATAAGATGCTCTGATCTACATGAAACTAATAGAGTCCAGTCAAAGAGTATGACAGATTATGGAGTCCCACTGAGAGAATGTAGGTGTGCAGGATGCAAAGAAGATTCAATATTGTCAAATGATACAAGGGTCCTCCATGATACTAATGAAAGCAGAACCTCCAATGCTCACAATTTTCTTGCAGTTATAGATTCAAGGTTCTTGGATGTGGACATAAAAATCTGGAAGGGTCAAGCATCTTATCTCAATAAATATCGAGGAAAAGTAAAATTTGCATGGATCTTAAATTACGATACATCTGCCTCTGTCAAGCTGAAATTGAGGGGATTGGGGCATTCTATCATGGTTAACAGACCTCTGTATAAATCAAAACTTATTCAGATGTTGACTGCAATGGTAGAAGATACAGCATATAAAGTAGAGCAAAAGAGTACTGGTTCGGGATATGACAGCATTGCCACTTGGAATTGTGATTATGGCTCCATATAAGCCCTCGTTTGAGATGAAGACACTCCTAGCAATTCTAGTTTAAAAGGGTCAGAGTGCAAAGATTTAAAACAGAGGGCACACATTTTTTTATGATATACCATTGCAACCACAAACAGGAAAGAATATAGAATTTGAAGTTATAATATAATATTTTAAAATAATGGACTCTCATCATTTGAAACGGTCCTTACAAATTAAACATTGAATTCATGGGAAGAGGAAAAGTTTCCATATGTTATTATTGTAACAAGTTCAAAGATTCAGCTATGAAAACTGAAAGGTATGAAAACTGAAAGGCCCACTGGGAAGTTATATAAATATGCAATCAAAGTTTGACACCAGGGACTTTTTCTTTTTCCTTCCAAAACCCCATTGCACTTTGATGCAAGAGTGAGACTCGGCTAGGAGGAGAGAGGATTTTATTTTCAGTTCTGTTGAGAGGGAAGTGAACGGGGGATTTTTATCTGAAACATAGTCTATTGTATGGAGGGGCTGGAATCTTTGTATTTCAGTTTTGATCATGAAATAAGAGACAATATAAATCTTTGTGTTTATTGGTTCTCTTTGCAGTTGTAATCCTCCTTTGTGAATTTGCAATTGCATTTTATCTTCCTTTCATTACATCTGATTGTGGGTACATGTTTATCCTTGAATCTTTGAGTTCTTATTTGTTGGTACATTTCCGGAAGAAATCTTTGTTTATGTTCCTGATCGTAATTATTCATGGGCTTTGAAGTAAATGATCTTTGTGCCATTTATTTCTCTTCCCCTCTTATCGAAAAATTCATAACCGCATCTGTATCTAGTGATGATCAGATGTTAGTTTTCTTTTTTTGCTTTCTAATTAAAAGCATACCCCAGAAAACCCAAATTATATCTTACGAGGGAGTTGTACCTCTAAAATTCAGAGGAAGATCATCAATCCCATGATGATTTCTCCAACTGTTGGTGCTTATTAGTCCTTCTGGGGCATTCTGAGTCATTTTCTGTACTTTCTTTGAAGGACCAATCTGTTAACCAACACAAGTAAACTCCAATTTGGGGACATTAAAGTGGATTCCTATCAATTGCTCTCACAGAGCTGGGGAGAGCCATGGTTGTCTGTAATGAATTCCCTGTCACTGCTTCCCCTGGGTTGTATATAAATGTTCCATCAAAATTAAGTTTGAAGCAGGCCAACTAAAGAGAAGTTTGATGACTCCTTAGGTTTATTGTGAACCAGTGGCATTTTGAAAAGACATGCCATTTTTGGGTTATGCTGCAGAATTCCATGTATTTTTAATATGACAAAGATGATACTGCATGATTTAAAAAGGTAACGTATAGCCCAAAATAGATTTCTGTTTTTGTTATGGTCTCTGATAAACCATTATGTTGTTCGGAGACAATTATTTTACTTGAGCTACGAAGATGCCCTACCTATGACCAAAGATTGAATCATTATGTGCAACTTAAAGTAATGGCACAGACCTAAGTATTCCGAGAGATGGGTGATGTTTTTTTCCTAAAGACGTAAAGTTGGGATTTAATACTCCTACAGTATGTCATACCTTGATCTACTGACTTGCCAACAGCATGACAAGTGCTGAGAAGAGCTGGGGATTAAGGAACCATTTCATCTTCAAAAAGAGATAAGTTGTGCTATTCATAATAGACTATTCACAGACTAAGATATTGTAAATTGAGCATTTGTTGCAAATCATTGATGCAACTAGAAAACTATGTTGAAACATGGTAATTTGCAAATATGGTTTGCAGAATGAAACCAAGTTTGAAAAGTGTTAATGTAATTGTAGTGTCTATAGGCTATTAGAGCAAAACATAATGTCTATTTAGCAGGTTGCAATATTGAGTGAAGCGAAACCAAAGCAAGGAACGACAATGTCCAAACTGAGGCTGGTGACCAAAACAAGGAGGTGAACCGAAGCCTCAGTCACCACAAATTCAGGATCAATTTCCAACCTATGGATAGCAAATTATTTACACGGTTCAGAATAAAGTACCTTTTCATGTGTAGGAACACTATAAATCCATATTTCTAGCTTGACCTGGTAAAGAACATTGACTAAAATAGTCTTTTAGTTTGTTTGGCTACTTGTGCATGAAATTCTATTTTGCTTGATCTTTCTTGCAGTGATGGGATACTTAACTAGCTTTGTCCTAGTGCTAATTTGGAATTCAGATCCAAACTGAGAGAGGTGCAGATGAATACAATACCATAAAATGCATAATGTTTAGAGAATCTCCCAATTTAAAAATTTACTCAGATGACAGCTCTATATCTTAACTATTAAGAGTCTCCAGATTTGATTGTGTTGTAAATTTTTTGCATCTATATCTTGCCAATTTCTGAAACAATCCAACAAGCATTGAAGCAATCCTAGTTTATAATTATATATAATGATTCTGAACGGCTGCCAGAGAAGTAACGAGACATATTATGGTAGCAGATGCCCAAGTTGCATTCAAATTGAAGGCAGTCATATGAACAGAAAACCATGTTTAATACCTCTAAAATTAAAAAGATATTGATTTCCATGTAAATGGATTTAACAGCCAATGTAGATTTCATACAAATCCAGCTTCAGATTTGTTGTTGTGTTAACTCGCCGTACATAATGGATTCCATTGTTGAGATTTGAGACAACTCAATCTCAAAATTGCATTGGTGACAGAGCCTCCCAAAACTAATGAGAAGCTAAGATACCGATGCGGGCCTCCAAACGCTCGATGCGGGAGCGGATGCGCGCCGAGGTGGAATCGGGCGCGGATGCCCTGTGGATGCCGCCCGGATGCGCATCATAGGCATTTGGATGCGTATGGATGCCTGTGGAAGGCATCCAGACGCATCTAGATACCTGTGATGAGCTTCCGGGAGGCATCCACAGAGCATCTATGAGCATCCATGCGCACGGAACGCGGGATTTTGCCCCATCAAGCACGACGGGGACCAAGCAAATACGTGATATTATTATCATTCACACGCAATGCAAATCACATCCAGACACAAGATAGCTCTATTTTACTCCAATACCACCACGTCAACATAGGAATATGCTAGGAAGCTCCGTTGCAAACTGCTTAGTTGTTTTTTCGTGATTGCCAATGGTTTATGCTACCCTACCCACTTTGACTTCGCTCCATCAGCCTATTTAAACCCCATCCTCTTCTTGCTTCTTCACACACCATCCTCTTCCTGCTTCTTCACACACCAGACTTTCTTATTTGATTATACATTCTATCTTTCAAATTTGTGTTCCCCTCCCTAAAAGTCGCTATTTTAGAGCCTCAGAGGATTTTGATATGTTTAACGCTACTCCCCACAATGTGGGATCCCACTTTGCGTACCTGCAAGACTTTGGTCTGAATCACCCAACTGATTTTCGTAGTGCACTGTATACAATTCTTTTCATCGCCTCCAGATGGCTCCGACCTCCACCTGGTTATAATTCTTTATTCATTTCAATGATTAAATTATTCTTTATACATAATTTTATTCTTTAACGCCAAAACTTGAGTCAAACTACTTTTCGATCATTTTGCCGAGAGTTTTGATAATTCATAGGTTTATATGAATTGATTCCATTATTATTTTGTGCAGTCATATTTTTTTTTAAAGGTAAATCTTTTCTTTCTATAATGAGTAAATAAAAATTATCAAATATGAAATATCTTGAATCTTGATCAATGGTGAAGTATCATACTATCAGTATCAAATAATTTATTTTTGTATATTTCTTGCATTTCTTTGCATATATATATATATATATATATATATATATATATATATATATATATATATATATATATA
>MU223089.1:1049327-1073411 GCA_018584345.1 Thuja plicata
TGTATGCTAAGGAAGCTTTCGCTGAGCATAATAGATGGTACAACTGCTTAATGCCTTCTATTTTACTCCTCTGAGATTCTCCACGTTGATCAATACAACTGCTTGACCATTTATCTCCCTATTGCCGCAATAACTCGACAATATCAGGAAATCAGCCCAAGAACTTATAAATTGATAAACATTGCTATTGTTTCCCAATAATTCCTTTGATAAATCTGATCGGATCTCTCTAACTTGGCTCTGATACCATGTTAAGGAATTATAGATCAGAGGATAAGATATAAACTGAATGTTTGTAGTAGAATACAATTGCCTTGGTGATTAATTGATTCTACAAAAATATATTTGTATTTATATATAGAATCTATAATGAATAGTTGTGACTATTCATTATAGAGAGATGTGGCTGTTGATACTAAATGAAGTGACTGTTCATTATACATATCATTTATTAATAACTAATATATATATATGAGTTTGTTCCAATATATATTTATCAGAGAAATATATATATTAATAATTATTATTAATATTATATATATATATACATATATATATAATATATGCATAGTTAAACACGAACGAACAATATGTTAACAGTACACTTGTATATATAGATCATTCTTGATCTCTGTTTAATAACACATTCATTATTTTACCATAATACCAGCATACATCAAGCCAAACAAGTTTATCCACATTAAAGTTGTAAATTTGCAGTTTGAACCGTGGAATTGCCTCTATGTATGATCTTTTGTGCAATGTTAGCATACATGGTGATTTTGATCAAGAGAGAATTAAGTGTTTGGGCACTTTATTTTGTGTTAGTGTGGTCATAAAACACTCATCAACACATCTCTCCTATGAAAATTGCCCATTTTGCATAATGTCTCGATCAGTATAAAAATTTATTTTGTTTAGCTGTTCAAAAATTGTTAATCCTGTTTTGTTTGAGTTTTGGCAACTGCTGTTTATGATAAATTAAGTTCTTCAAGTAGTGTTTTGTCCTCTGAATTACTCGCTTGGTCAGATCAACAATTCTAGTAAAATAATAATCTGATTGAAACAATAATTAACACAAGTGCCAAATAGACAAGCTCTCAACTTCAACAAAAAAAGTGAAACAGAGTTCCTCGAGAAATCAGAATGAGAATGAAAGACCATGTTAGAACATTGAAGAAGAAAAAGAAAAGAACAGATGCTCCTGTTCAAAAAATCATCGTACCTGTTTGGTGGTGAATTCCTGAGCTTGAACAAGAGATCACCGAGTACTTCTGCCTGTTAATGGATACCAAAGGAGTGAAATGAGAATGGCAATATTATGCTCTTTTAAACAATTGTGCAGAGCACTCAATAAAATCCACTTCCAAAAATAGAATCAGGAAAATTCAGCTGTCAACCAAGATATTCAGTAAAGTAGAAGTGTTTCTTCGTTTGAGAACAGTCTGAACATATCACAGCTCTTCCACATTTTCATCAATAGCATGACCAATTATTGCCCAAACCACAGTATCCAATATGCAGAGATTGTCTATTACAGTATACACACTCTACTTTAACAGCATAATATGCTTTCTACAATGTTCTAAACAGAATAGATCGCCAAGTCACCAGAATCAGTAAAAGAACAACTAAGAAATGGAACGTATTAACTTGTCAAAATCTTCTGTTAACATGGGCTTAACCTTGAAAATCATGTAGAAAAAGCTGTCCCAAACTGGGGCTGGACTGTAAAAGGCTGCAGACTGAATATCTGCTACTGCATCCATCTCCTCCTTTTCTAGTGTTAGAAGCCTCACTTTCCATCCATAGTCACTTACCAAATACTTTAATTCCTTTTCTTCTACAGCTGATGTTGAAGCTCTAGCTTCTTCTAATCCTTTTCTTATTCCAACGGTCACATTTCTAGCATAATGCTTCAATGATTCTCGATTACTTCTGTTTGGGGTTGATCCGGAAAAGCTTATTACAGAATTTCTTATGAAGGGTGAGAAAACACTCTCGTTGATCTCTTTAACCGGTCTCGATAATGTTTTGATGCTCTTTAAACTCCAAAAATGCAGGCCACTTAAATGTTGAAAATCAGTGGGAATTGATAAAAACCTCCTATCTCTATTCAACGAGTCAACCAGTCGCACTTGTGTCACAAAGGTGTGGCTTACTTTCATTTGGACCATGTTAATCATATTGATCAGATTTCAATAACAAGGTTATACAGATTCATAGAACAAGTAAAACAAATGACCCAAGCCCAGGTGCCTCGTGTGAAAATGTGGGACATTTAGATACTAGCCATAGGTAAGTAGTTTCATTCAAAGTAATTCAGCTCTATGACCCACAGAAATCCAAAGACAGACTGAATTCGTGCTTTTTATGTAATTAATACTTCTGTAACTGACAACAAAAACAATTCTTGTAACCTAAGGGCTTCTTATGAGAATAAACTATTAAAAGAAAACCATGACAGAATACAGTCTATTAGTTCTTGGAACACTAATTTCTCCTAAGATATAATGCAACTTCTAGTTCACTTTATCTGATTTTGTCTTGAAATGACCTTTACAAAACGGCAAAACAGGTAATACCCTAATTCATCCATTACCAGAAACGGTCCTCCATTGGCCTAAATTTGTTTCTTTACAGTGCCTTAAGCTTCTTGAATTCCAACGACCCCTGTTTGCATGGGTCTGGAATTTGAGACTCAAGTAGAATAGTGACAATATAAGTTGTGGCACGGGATCTCAGGTCGTCCCATCATAACCCGTGCAGCATTTTCAAGACTCAAATCGGGTAAATAAGTTACAAAAACAGAACAGAAGGTGCTCTTGGCAACATGGCCATGGGGAAAGACAGAAATTACTTATCCAAAACTGAATCAGAAGCTTGCAAATTTTATCTTCATTAACTTATGTGCTTGAAAATTCAATGTTGGAACGAAGGAGGATTAAATACATTTTATCTGCTTGGCAATGCCTGTGATGAGGCCAACTCTCCTCCACTAGCCTTCTCGATAATCTTTGATCTCGATTGCTGCGGCCAAAATACACCATGATAATCCGTTTCAATTTTTTTTTAATAACAAATCATACTAAACTCCTTAATCAGTCTAGATAAAGAGTGGACATTAGAGAGAGGGGGATGGCAGGTCCAAATTGGGTAAAAGACTCTAATGCTAGGTTTAATTATTTTTATTGGAAACTTATATTGAATTTTTAATTAAATTTTAAAAAGCAAAAAAACATATTGTCTAAACATTATATTTTTTCATTAGAATACATTTCTAGCATTAAACCCTTATTATCTTGCATCCCTTAAATTTGGGCCAATTTTGTCGGGTCAATGTACTTTGGGCACCATTGATTGATGTTTTTTGGTCAAATTTTTGGGAGGACATTATGTCAATCTTTCCCTTCCTAGAACTATCCTTGATATAAAAATATGATAATTCTAAGTCAGCCAAAATGTGATTTTACTTTAAAATCTCTATACAAGGCATCCCTCCTAATCCATTTCTACATCACAGCACATCATTCCAATTCAAGAGAAATTATTCTTCTTCAATTGATGATTTAAGTTCAAGGAGCAACAAGTTATATCAAGGCATCTTCAATTATGTTTCGATTATGATTTCATGATGATTTATCATGTTATTACATCAACACATGGAGAACTCATCCTAAGAATGTTGCATCATCAATTAGAGGTATAATCATTTCAATTAAGCATTTCCATTCATGCATTTCAATTCAGAGTTATATTCATCATTATTATATGATTAAGTCCCAACCTAGGGTTTGACTAAGAAAACCTCTATACAACCCTTAGGTCCAACTACAAGCTTCTTACAGAGCTCGAAGATAGAAAAGTGCTCAAGACACGGAGACATGGCTCCACTCCAAAATTTATTAGAAAACACATGGTCAAGGGCATTTTGGGAACTGTTGACCTCCCAGATTAGGTTAAAATTTGGAAGAGGCCCAATGCAATGTCTCAGGATCTCAAATCCATAACAGTGCAGAAATTTATCAGTTTCTATAACAATCCCTGGAACTAATAGTAACATCTTGATTTCAGCTCAACTTTCAAATACAGGTGCACGACAAAATCCTCTTTCCATTTGTATATGCTATGTAGTTTCTATTTTTTGTATCAGATAGTATTATCCGTTTATGCTCAAATATCAATTATTCAACCTTTCAAAACAATCAAGCAACCTTTTAGTATGGAAAAGGAATAGAAGCCCTTTGAAATTGATTGATTCTCTTGGACAAAGAGTTAGTCAACCCACCTCTTGGTGGCTTTGTATTCCAATGTTTAGTTGAAAAAGGGTCTTGATCCTAGATTTGTTTTTCCCCTTTTCCAACTAAATACTATATATAAGAGATAGTGGTTAGTTTGTTATCATTATATTGTGGATTTTCTCTTGTTTGATACTTTTGGAGGATTATCCCTTGAAGTGATTGATTACTATCAAATATTGTGAAGTTTTTGCATCTTAAATTTCATATTTTACTCTTCTTTGGTGCAAGTAACTTCATTACAAGTGGTACTAAATGATCTAGGCATCCAAAATTTAATAAATAAGTTTCCTTTTTTTCTTAATTTAGGATGTTGGATTGTGAAGTGTAAATCTCTTTCAATGTGGCAATTATTTTAAAGTTGAAGGCTATTCAAGGATATATTATAGTTGCTACTTGTCTAAAATTAAAGTTAATTAAAGTAGCTTTGAAAGAGTTATTATAAAATTTGGTTTTCAACTAGATTTACTCCCAAGGTTACAAAGTAATGAATTTTTGGAGATTTTTTTACAAAAGTGATTTATGGGGAAAGTTAAGTTATGACGGAAAAAAATCTCTTATTTTAACTTGTTTTGAATAAGTTACTAAAAAAACTATTTGGTGGCATCATAATAAGGTCATAGATTGGAGGTTGAAGAAAGAATTATAATGCACTACAAAAAAACCCATAAAAAAATAGTATGTAGACTTAGAGTTTGGATTAAAGAGGACTTTATATGTGATGTTGTATTCGTTTGATGACAAATTGCATCATCTAGAATATGGTATGTAGAATGTGCAATCTAAAAAAAATGGCAAGTGTTGAGTTTTAAATGAA
Source organism: Thuja plicata (assembly GCA_018584345.1). Taxonomy (NCBI): domain Eukaryota; kingdom Viridiplantae; phylum Streptophyta; class Pinopsida; order Cupressales; family Cupressaceae; genus Thuja; species Thuja plicata. The sequence continues at coordinate 1,054,443 of MU223089.1, forward strand.
AGAAGTAATGGGTAGTATCAAATGTAAAAATATATTTTTTCTCCGAGACTCTACCCAAAAGATATCAATCTCAGGACCAAAGGCACAATCCTTCTTTCCATCAATCAAGGTGGATGTTTAGATAAACTAATCTTGATCCAAATTTTAGCACTCATGTTAGATGTTGGAAGGTGTTGTGTAAAATCGATAAGCCTAAATTTGATGAAAAGTATCCACTTACTTCAGTAAATCAAATTGATTATTTACTTCTTTACATCAAATTCCAAGTGTGTAGAAGGTGGCAAGGGATTATGTATATCTTAAACTAAAATAATTCATATGATACCAATATATTTACTCGAATTACAAAAAAAAATTTGGACAAAGAGTTCTAACCCAAACAAATTATGAAACATTAAAGATGAGGGAAAAAATGATTTGGGAACCTAAGGTAATCCTTCAAACATGCACTAAGAGAATGTGGTCAATAGTTATTACAAATTATTCGATCAAGTGAAACATTTTTTCATCAAAGAAGCTATGTGGTAAAATTAAGAGTTCACACAAAAGCATTCATAGTTGATTTGTATTAAGGACACTTGTTTGAAAAAGGGGGGCATGATATGCTCTTAACTCATTGATTGTATTGGGATATGTTTGTCTAAATCGTGGCTAGCATAACCCTTAATTAAGTTATATGATCATCTCTATAAATTCACTCGTTGGATTATCTTAGATGACATCCATGGCATAAGGATGGTATATATTGGAGGTATAATATGTTAGAGTGATATTGTCTAGTACCTACTAAAGGTCATGTACCTTGTAATGCCCTGGTAAGGAGACATATTCACATGTTAACTTAGGTCTTGGGCTCATTCTATAAGTTAGTTATAATGGGGTCATGTTCATCACATTTGTTTTTATTTACATGGATATTTAATGTTTGTATCAAGGTACTTGGTCATACCACATCTTAACAAGTGCCTATATAAGCAAGGCTATGGTATATTTATAAAATATCTCATTTATCATCATTTGTTCATATCTCATATCTCAATATTCAAGCAATTTCATTACTCTCTTGTGGATGCATCTTTGTATTTGCATGTATCTTGTAGTTTGCAGCTCCTACATGGTATAACATCACGGTCATTCAAAATCATTCTCAAATATGAGAGTAGAGTTATTTCTAGGTGAGAGATCTTTTCTAGGTTTCTATTGCAACATATCTTTAGTGCATAGTGGAGAAAATTTGAGCTCACCATTGAGGCCAAGATAGTTGAAAATTTTAAGATTGGATTTCATTTCATCTAAATTCAACATTTTTTGTTAAAGTTACGAGGGTTTCAAGTTGGATTAAGTTACCATATTTGGGAGGTAACTAGATTTTTAGAGAAAATGGGAAAAAATAGACCATTCCATTACATCTGGAAGGTCCAAGAACCCTAAGAACTCCTATAAAGTCATTGATTTTTGTCACTCACCCAACGCATTGAGAATCTATTTTCCATTATCAAATTATTCAATAGAATTCAACAATCATATGGATTTGTATTGTACAATAATATATGATTATACTACATTAACAATCATCTAAACAATAAAAAAATACTCTTCAAGTAGAATATTTTTGGCATATTCCTTACATGTGTCTATAGGTACGATTCCTACATTAGTGTATAATGTTGGCAAGAGACATTGGTGTTATTGAGTTGTATGTTGTCATTGATGGCAACCATGGATGATTTTGGAGGTTACTTATCATATTGAGGTGTTACCGAAGGTTAGAGTGCAGATTTGGATAAGTATGGGAAAATTGGCTAAGTATACAAGGCTCGATATATGGATCGTTACAGGAATGTTCGACCGAGTTTTGAGGTGTGAAAATAGGAGGAGATTCACAGAGGTATTATCTACCTTGGTATATCATTGCAATAGTTAATTTTATCATTTTTTTGAGTTATAGATTTCAAAGTATTGGGTATACATAGTACAGTGAAGAACAAAGACAGTTGTGTATTGGATCGATCAGTGATCCTATCGGATCGATGATTTGATTATTTTGATAGTTGGATATGATAGAGATGACATGTATCATAATATATATGCTTTTTTTAAGGTTAGGAACATGTTTTGAGGGTGGATCTAGCTGAAACTTCACACACTACTCATATTGTTGTTGAGGTTGATAGTTGGATTTATTACCTTTGTTGATGGATATATAAGCTCAAGTTTTTCTGGTGATATATGTATGTGATGGTTGGATATGGAAAGGATATGTTGTCTATGAGTGATGGATCAGTGATTAGAGGTTCTATTATCAGATAAGAAGATTTATATTGTAGTTACATGGAACTGTCCAGGCATAGTTGATGTTATTTATCAATTTGTTTTGTTGGATTGTTATCCATTCATTTTGTATGGCAGTGAGCCTCCATATGTTATAATATGAGCAGTGAGCCCAAGTTGTAAGCCTAATTGTATGTGCATTCCCCTATGTACTAAAACCTTTAACATGGTCGCTTATTTATGCAGAAGTAAATACTTGTGGGTTCCATCCCCGCCATGGTTTTTCTATTAATCAAGTTTCCACGATAAAATCATGGTGTCATAATGTTGAGGATGCTTTGCTTATGTTTCTTTTGTTTATTTTTAGTTATATTTGGCTTATGATTATGCAATCATGTCAATTTTAAAAGTGTTATAACACTGGTTCACCCCCCCACTCCCCTATCAGTGTTACTCAATCCTAACAAATGGTATTAGAGCTTTGGTCCTTGAAAGAAGTCTAACAGATTTAGGAAGGTCCTGATGGCTAATTTAACAGTTTCTAGCAGCGCTCAATGACAACTCTTGATTGCACTTGAAGATCTAGACAAATCAAATACTCACAATCTGGAATTGGAAGAGAGACTCAAAGATGTTGAAAGTCTCATTAAGAATTTGAAGGAACGATTGAAAAAAAATATGGATAAAAGGAAAGATCTTGGTGAATAGTTGAAGCAGAAAGGAAGCATTGATAATTCACAAGCCCTAAAAGAAAAATAAAATGAATGTGAATAGATCACAAAAGATAAAGATAATCTAAAACATGAAATTGAATCCATAGTAATGAAGATGACTAAGGAGATTGAAGAGAAGAAAAATCATGAGCAATCCTTGAAGGAAAAAACTAAGGAGTGTCATAAAATAAATTGTGGGGTTGGATAATTGCAGATTAATCTTGATTAGGAATCCAGACATAATGAGTAGGAACTGAAAGGGTAAATGAAGTTCTTAGGAGTGAACTTGCTACAACTAATGAATTCAAAGAAAAATTCAAATCTGGTACAACGAAGCTTGATGAACAGCTAGGAGGCCTGGGGGTGAAAGGAGAGACACAAGGACTTCGATTTGAGAAGGGAGAAAGTTTTGGATATGGTCAGAACAGTACCTTATCAGACAAACAAATGGTGGAACCTAAAACAACACCAATGAGGCGACCTAATGGACAAAACTTCAAAGAGAGATGTTTTTCATGCAACATATTTGGTCATAGAGAAAATCAATGTAGGAGCATACCTAATACCACATCCTTTTATGGCTATTGTTACACTTTTATAACTATGAATATAAATCAAATGAATGCAGATCAAAGGTGAATAATTTTGTGAACCAGAGGAGCATAACTTGTTACAAATGCAACAATTTTGGTCACATTATGAATAAATGCAGATTAAGGACAAATCCAATGAATACAAGGTATAGAAATGTGATATGTTTTAATTGCAAAAATTCTAGTCATATTGCTAGGAATTGCATATACAATAATGTATGAGGTTCGGTAGAAAGAAATAATGAGCAGAATGATAAAGGGAAGAAAACTATTGATGATGATGAAGTTAAGAGGGAAATGAGAAAGACATGGGTCAGAGAAGAATAGATTAATGCTACTGGAAGGATTGAACCAACATCTGGTGTGGAAATTTCACTAGGAAATTGATTAGGTCAATGACCTAAGGGGGAATTTTTTATGAAAAATCTTTACCTAACCCCTAAATCAGATAAAGTAGTGAATGTGATTGGCATATTAAGATGCAAAAAGGAATTTATGACATGTTGTTTCATTTGAAAGAATTTTATTGATGTTTTGAAGGTGCGGAAATGTATTTTCTATCCTTTGTTCTGAGACAACATTAATTGTTTTTCACTTTTTTGGCATGTGAAGTAACAAAAAGGAATTTCTTATTTTCATATCACACCTTGTGAGTTGAAGAAGTGTTTGCAAAGTGATTGAAGGATATTTCAAAGAAGATTGAAGCAATTTACAAAATTTTTAAGACTAACCCTAAATTCATCGAGAAAGGTATTTTCATGTGTGCAGTTTGATATTTGAAGCTTGAATCATGGATATGCCCTGAGTTGTTGATGTTATAGATCGACCTAGACCAATCTTTAAGAAATAACTCTACAAATTTATGAAGGACGACCCAGATGGTGCTTTTTCATTGGTTACCTATGGAGTATTACACGTTGGAGATGTTAGGGAATACATTCATTGCAACCAGGAAGAATTAGGAAATAATGTGATTGCACAACAATTTAAGGAAGTATCTGAGGATTCAGAAGGATGAATTCAAAGTACTAGCAGAGAAGAAGTTTACTCAGTTCATGGACTTCCTGAAATTATTTGAAGCAGACTGGGAATGATACATTCTGAGCAGAGCTCATGATCAATTCATGTGACTTGATAAACCCTACAAGATCACAAAGGAAGTTTTCAAGGCATTTATTGGATTTTGTGATCATGGTGAGGTGCATGTACTAAAGTCAATTCAAAAGGACAGTCACAAATTTGACAGGTTCTCAATGGGACAAGCGAGCGATGACCGTTAACAACATTCTACAACCTAATGTGAAATTTGAAACTATGGTGCTCGGGTATAAGGTATTTCATTCTAGAAAAGAGAATTCAATTTCCAACACTATTATCTATGTTGCATACAAAATGGTGAAAGAAGATGTGGTGTATGATATCTGTGAATCACTGAGAGATCAACTTCTAAATATTTTGGCAAAGATCAAGAAGGACAGGAAGAAAACCTTCAAGTATGGATCCCTATTGGTATGCATATTCTTCTATTTCGTAAATTTCTTTCCTGGAATTGGAAATGTTAAGTGGAAGGAAGTTAAACCTGTGGTAGTATAGATCAAATATTTTTATGATATGCTTGGAGATCAACCAGCAAGAAGTGCTATATGGGGATACATCAAAAAATTTCAAGAGTCTACGGATTGAGATATAGAAGTCCTCTGAAATTGTAAGAAAATATGAGGATAGTATTTTTTTATGGTATACATTGATGCATGTTTGATGGAAACAATAGATCCTAGGACATCTTGGGTGATGCATGTGGGATATGAGGTGGATGGTCCACTTCTTGAGGCATATGCAGAAGACATCTTGAAGAAACCTATAGATAAGAATGAGAAGAGGTTCAGAACATATGTAGAAAAGAGCCTTAAGGTACATGAAGAGGTTACCATACTTGCAAGAGAGAGGAAAATTAGAAAGGAAGTTAAGATGATTAGTGAGAAGATGGGATTTAATAAAGAGAAAATGGCAAAAGCGAGGAAGAAGTTTGAGGAGCAAGAAAAAGAGAAAGATAAGAAAAAGATAGAAAAAGATCCTGTAGATGTAGATTTTGATGCCCCACCTACATATATACCTTATGCATCATCATCTAGCATGAGACAAACTAGAATTTCAGTTGCTACAATTAGTCTTGCAGAGAAGGAGCTTGTTATACCAAAGAAATCTACACCTAAGACATCCACTATGAAGGGAGTTCAAGTAAAATCAATCAAGTCAAAAGATAGTTTTGAATCCACAAGAAAAAGAGTAAAAGGAAGACCTAAGAGAGACTGTAAATGTGCAAAGGATGAAGCAATTGATTCAAATGATGTAGTGAAGAAGTTGAGAACAGAAGGAGCTAAGGCAGTGAGAATTGTCAGAGATCCTACATTAGAAGGAGAGTTTGCACAGAAAAAGCCTAAAATTAACATTGGTAAGCTCTATTATTCTGCAAATGATGTTATTAATTATAATATGACTGTTCATGGGATTCTTGTTCAAGTTAAGATATATTACAATAGATATGATGAAGATGAGAAAAAGAGAATTTAAGAAAGAGTCATTTTCTATACGAATAAGTATAATAAAGCTTTGATTGAACTAAAAGGAGAGATACCATATGAACTCTATAACATCTTAGAAGGAAGAAGACTTACAACTCTAGAAAAAGATAAGGAAATTATAGATAAATTCTTATTACAAATTTGCCCAGTGATTGCTCCAAAATAAATTGACAGTATACTTGAGTTGGAAAAGAAGGAATTCTGAAGTAAGACAAGAATCAATAAAACTTTGATAGGAAATACTAATGAGATAGTATAGGAGACTGAAAATGTGACAACAATTTTGATGTTGTACCGAAGATTAGTGAGAAGGAAACATATGTTGATCCATTAGACACTATGGATACACCTATTCAAATGACATATGAAGATCCCAATGTGTTTATTGCAGCAGTTCCTATTACCTTTTCTATGCATACCATGATAGACAATGAGGGTCAACCTAATGTTATTCCTCTGACTTTATCTGAAAATGATTATGTGATTGGTGAGGAGAAAGAGAATATTGAAGAAAAGGGAGATGATGTTTAGATAATTGATGATGTGAAAATAGATGTTGAAGCACAAGAGGATGAGGTGAAAGACAAGGAATAAGGAAAAAGGTGCAGATCATACCAATGTAAAAAAGTTTGATGACATAATTCTGAAAATAGAGGTGGAAAGAGACACTGCAAAGGTAGTAGATGATAAAGACATCATTGATTTGGAGGACATGAAAATCATTCAAGGTCTAGTTTAGTTGGATTCTCTTAGGCTTGAACAAATGATGAATATAGCTATTGTATCACATACTAAAGAAAAGAATTAGATCTTGAGGTCACATAGGAGAGATAGTGAGTTGCTTACTCTTGCATCTCAAGTTTTGAGCAAGATCATGCCAACCTATGCAATAAATCAAAATGATTCTCTATCAAGTCAATTAGAAGGACTACTAAATGCAATAAATTCACACTTTCATTCTTTGGAGGATTCAACTTTGGTAAATGTGAGGCATGAGTTTGATAAGAAAATATATGATGAATTGAATTCCTCTATTGCACAAGATAGAATATCTTTGGGGATAGGTATAAAAAAGTTGAGGATGCTCTAACTAAAGGTGGAAACAACTTTAGAGAATGCATTGATCATCCCAAACATGTTGTTGATATTGAAAAGTTAATAAGGGTGAGTTGGACAAATTATAAAGATCGTATGATCCCTTGTCAACTTCAGCCTCTAGTTATGTAGTTCAAGTCACATCCTTGACTGATAAAATCAGAACTCTTATTATTGAAAAGGACAGGGTGAAGGGAAGAATCGGTGAACTTCAAAGACATATCACACTGAAGTTAGATATTTTTCTCAATGGTCTAAAGGAGGCAAAGGTAGCTTATGCACATCCTGATATATCAGATCTTGGAACTGCCACTCAAAGCTTGTATATGCTTTATGCAGCTAGATTTAGATTGTGGATAGCATGAGGAAAAGTTGGGATATTGATTTGGAAACTATGAGAAACACTTTCTCTGATGTGTTTAAATTTTTGTAAGTATATATTGTACACTTGTATATACCAAAGACATATAGGATTTTGGTAGAACAATTTTGGTTTTCTTTTAGAACTTTGACATTGATGTCAATGGGGGAGAGATTAGGAGTGAAAATGAGTTACTTAGCTCAGGGGAGTATAGATTTTTGGTTAGGGAGCAATCTTTTTGGATTTTGGTAGTTTGGCATTTTGTTTGGACATTTAGTTATTTTTCACTAAGTGTTGTCATCAATGCCAGAGTGGGAAATTGTTGGAAAGAGACACTATTATTTTTTAGTTGTATGTTGTCATTGATGACAACCATACATAATTCTGGAGGTTACTTATCATATTCATGTGTTACCAAAGGTTAGAGTGCAGATTCAACAAGTATGGGAAAACTGGCTAAGTATACAGGGTTTGGTATATGGATCGATACATGAATGTATGATTGAGTTTTGAGGTGTGAACCTAGGAGGAGCTTCATAGAGGTATTATCTACCTCGATCTATGTTCACAATATTTAATGTTATCTTTTGTTCAAGTTATAGATTTCTGAGTATCGGGTATACAGAGTACAGTAAAGAATATAGACAGTTGGGTATTGGATCGATCAACAATCCTATTGGTTTGATAGTTGGATATGATAGATATGACATGTATGATAACATACATGCTTTTTTAGAGTTAGGAACATGTTTTGAGGATGGATCTGGTTGAAACTTCACACATTACTCATATTGTTCTTGAGACTGATAATTGGAGTTATTATCTTTGATTATGGATAAATAAGCTCAAGTTTTTGTGGTGGTATATCGATGTGATGGTTGGATATGGAAAGGATATACTATGTATGAGTGATGGATCGCTAATCAGAGGTTCAATTATCATATAAGCATATTTATATTGTACTTACATGGAACTCTCCATACATAGTTGATGTTATTTATCAATTCATTTTTATAGGATTGTTATCCATTCGTTTTGTATGGCACTGAGCCTCTATATGTTGTAATCAAAGCAGTGAGATCTAGGTTATAAGTGTGAATCTATGTGAATTCCCCTATGTACTAAAACCTTTAACAAGATTACTTATGTATACTGAATAAAATGCTTGTGGGCTCCATCCTAGCTACCTTGGTTTTTCCCTTAACCGGGTTTCCACGATAAAAATCATGGTGTCATAATGTTGTGGATGCTTTGCTTATGTCTATGTTGTTTACTTTCAGTTACATTTGGTTTATTGTTATGAAATCCAGTCAATTTTAAAAGTGCTAGAACAACAATTCACACCCCACCCCTCTCAATATTCCTCAATCCTAACATATAAAACATGTGCATGCATGCATCACCAAGTACAAATAGGGTTGACATTAAATTTTAAAGCACATATTTTTTATTTTAATTTTTGAGAAGCTTTGGGGTTTAGTAAACAATTACATTACCCACTCTGGGGCTAAATTTCTAGGGTTGGTGCATGTAACAACTACCAGTCCCCACTACTATTACTCTCCACTTGATGGATATCATCGCCAACCAACAATGTTTTTTTATTAAAGCTAGTCATCAGTCACTAGTCCTATAGCTAAGTTCTGATTTTTTGGCCCTACTAGATAGATTAAATGGCCATAACTTATCATCATGGTATAAGTTTTTATTCAAAAGAGATATCATTTGGAATTTGGTTTCACATACTTTGCAGTGGTGTGGGTGATTTTTTAGGATTTTTTCATTGGTGAGTTTTATTGTGAAGTTAACTTTTCCAATTTAGATCTCTAAGATCATATTTTTTTTTACATCTCCAATTTTAATGATTATTATACCATTAGAAAGCTATTGAGTATCTCTATCATTGTGTCGATGAGCTTTTCTAGATTTATCCCCATGTATTATTTATTCCATTTTTATGATCTCATTCTTAGTTGGGTCAGATAATTTACTGGCACCCTTTCGCATTTCCTACCAAATTAAGTTATGATTTGTTTGGATATAGTTGGCTAGTCATAATACCTATCTTAATCTTCTTCATCAATAATTGATTTAGTTTTCTACTCTTCCTAAATCCATATTTGTATATGGATCGATACATGAATGTATGATTGAGTTTTGAGGTGTGAACCTAGGAGGAGCTTCACAGAGGTATTATCTACCTCGATCTATGTTCGCAATATTTAATGTAGTCTTTTGTTCAAGTTATAGATTTCTAAGTATCGGGTATACAGAGTATAGTAAAGAATATAGATAGTTGGGTATTATATCAATCAACAATCCTATTGGTTTGATACTTGGATATGATAGAGATGACATGTATGATAACATATATGCTTTTTTTAGATTTAGGAACATGTTTTGAGGATGGATATGGTCAACACTTCACACATTACTCATATTGTTCTTGAGACTGACAATTGGAGTTATTATCTTTGATTATGGATAAATAATCTCAAGTTTTTGTGGTGGTATATCGATGTGATGGTTGGATATGGAAAGGATATACTATGTATGAGTGATGGATTGCTAATCAGAGGTTCAATTATCATATAAGAATATTTAGATCCTGTCACCTGCACATGCAAAGGAAAGAAATTGTTGTGTTCATAGGGATTTGCCTAGGTCAAACCCTAGTTTTTTAATTAATCTTGGAATTAAAATGTAATTTAATTGAAAGTGTTTCATGAAAAGGAAATGGCTAGTATAATTTTATACCTACATGAACCTCTTTTAGGTTGAAGTCTTTGTCAAAAGGTTGATGTTGACTTTCATAATTGACTTTATAATTACTTGATCATGGATGACATCTTGAATGCTTGAAATCTAAATTTTACCTATCATTCAATTCATAATAATGCTTGATTTCTTACATAATGATAGGATAAGAGATGATTAATAATTGTTGTATGAAATTTGAAATTGATACCTCAAATGAGTGGGTGAGATTTGCTTCTATATCTCTCCTCATGAAATATATTTGAAATTTTGAAGAAAGCCAATACAAAGGGGGAATTATCGCCTACATATTCTAACCATTTGGTGGTCCAAAATTGGGCCCTTATAAGAAATTAAATAGTGCACAAAAATTCCATGACAAGGTCAAGGTTTCCTAGGGGCACCATTGACCAACCAATTAGGGTTGAATCAAGGACCAAGACCTTGGAGGCAGGTAAAGTTACCAAATTAAAGTTGATGTGAGTAGAATCAAAGAAGATTAGATCATGGAGGCTTAGGTGAGAATGGAAATGTATACAAATATAATTTATGATGTTAAATTTACACCCCCCCTCCCCCCCACTTTAGTAGGAGTACATTCACCTTCATTCATACTCTTGTTAAAGTACAAAGTATCATTAAAAAATTTTATTCAAAATATTAAAGAGGGAAGAAAAACCAAGCCCCCAAGGACTTATGATCTTGTCAAGCTAATATCAACGTAAAAGGAGCATCACATAAAGAGAAGAGAGAGCATCACTATGTTCCCTGGTAAGGTTATGCTTACTATGAGGCATGTAGAGACTTAGTGCAAAATATTAAAAATTAAAAGGTACATTTTTCAAAGTAACTTGATAAATAAATGATTTCAATTTTTTGGTGCATGCACAAAGTGCAACAAATAGTGAAGTACACACCCCCGCATTAAATTTATTTTGTAAGCCTTATCGAGAGAAATTGATTTAAGGTAGCATACATACATTTTAAGGATAAGAATTTTTCCATAGTGATATGCCCCAAGCAAGGTAAAATCAAGGGAAATGAAGCACGAGACAAAAATAGAGCACATAAGGGATCTACTAATCTAGGTTAGTATGTTAATTTTGATAAATCATGTATATCGAGTATGATTCAATGAATTGACCTCATTCCTTAATGGTGCTAGAACTACAAATACAATGGAAGAAGAACACATAAGATGGGAAAAACATATATTATTTTTGGATAAAAGTGGTGGAGACCAAAAAGAGAGATTTCAAGGCTTTGTATCATCTCCAAGTAGACAACACAAAAGTACATATACACTAATAACACGAGTACAACATAACATACTATTGAGATACAAATAGAGGAATGTTACAACATATTTATTCCCTTCATTACCTTGGACCAATGGAGCAAAAACAATCATCAAAAGAGAGCCTAATATATCAAAAATACATATCAAGAAACACATTATGAGAGAAGCTCCTTACATGAAATCAAACACACAAAAGAGCCTGCTACACAAGTTAAGCTATTGAATAAAATTATCCACCTCCAAATATTCCTCAACATCTTTTAGGGATGGATGATGAGGTGAAAGAGGAGAAATAAAAATCATAGTAGATGGAACTACAATGAGTCCCAAACAAGGACCATACTCTAACATTGAGTCACTTTGTTTGTCACTGGGAGCTAGGATTAATGCTTTTGAAAATAACGAAGAAAGCTCAAGATTAATCTCAATACTCTCATACATATCATTAGAATCAATAGCATCAACATTTTTATCATTATCAAAAGTAATCATAATTGGTTCTTTAATGCACAAAGGAAATGAACAATCACTTTGCATAGATAATTTTAACATTTGATATGGTTTATTAAGATGATCTTTCTCCTCGGGATAGGCAAAGGTTGGTCAAATGATATCAAGCCACAATGTGGCATCTTAGGGGAGGAAACGGTTTGGAGAGAAAGTTCATAAGCCTTGGCACAACATTTCCATCAGTGGTCTCTCACACTAGTATTTATCTTGGTTTGAATTGACACTTGAAAAGGTTTAGGGTCAATCAATATAGGCTCATTTTATTCCTCTGTAGAAGGAGGAAGTCAAGAAGCCTCGGTAGGTTGAGAGATACACTATGTTGGGTGTTTTCCTTTATAAGATGTGGGAGATGAGACCTCAACATATATAGGAGGAATAGAAGGTGTAGGAGGGATACCACGTCTATTGAGGAGTTGGAATATTCGTAGTTTTACTTAAGGCTAATATCCTTTCATACTTGAATTTGTTATAAGATAGGATACAAACATCTTTTCACGATCTCAAAGGTTTAGATTTTTAGGCCAAAATAAATCAAGGGTGGAGTTTCCATGTCTTATTAATGGATAATAAAGACTATGATTGGTTAGGATAATACACCCATTATGGGGGAACTTAAAATATTTATGGATGGTAGAAGGTATAACTTTTATAGAATTGAGCCAAGGATGTCCCAAATTCACATGAAATTGGTTGGAGGTCAATACAAGAGAAAATTTAACATCCAAGCACTCAGTACCAACCTCAATAGAAAGAGTGATAGAACCTATAGTAGGACAAGACAAGTGAAACCATCATGCACCTTAATAATAACATCAAATTTTTCATATGTATCTTGATTAAATTATTGTGTAAAGAGGTGTTCTCTTGTAATACCATTAACCATACATATTGAATCAATGAGAACTCCTTGTGAGATATTTCCTTTAGTTTTTGTAGTAATGTAAAATGATCTATTGGGTGCATCAGTAATCTTCATCGAATCAAAGGTGATATGAGGTTCATATTTACCTTAGGCTAATTAATAAGGTTCACAACATTGTTAGCCTTGACTCACATATCATCAGGAGTCATGCAATTGGGTTCATTAGTCTCAATAACATAGGTAGAATGAGAAGACAAAGGATTGGTAAAGATTTGCTAGGGTGTTATGAATTTATTTACTTTTTCATTCACACCCTCCACAATTTTAGCGCTGGAATCAATATGAACTTGAATTATACGTGTTTAAATGTATAACACTTCTTAGTATCATGGTCGGGTTGACAATGGTATTGGAAAAAGGCTTTGTAATCAAAGGAAGTTGGAAAACACTTAGAAGTTTCTATTTGTTTGATGGGAGGAAGATTTATCATATTAGCATTAATCAATTTAAGCAAGATTCTATGCAATGATTCAAAGAGAGGAGTTAAATTACGACATATAAAGATTGATAATAAAGGAGCCACAATTGATTTTGTGGTTGCCACTTGTGTATTAACATGATTTAAAGAGTTATTTATGAAACCTTTATTTTGTTTTGGAACTTTTAAAATGATTATTGAGTTCCACAATTATTATAAACCTTGAAGCTAATAATTGAAAAGCATTGAGAATAGTTATGTAAAATACATAAAATCAAAAAAAAGAAGCTTGTCTTTGATATCCTTTTGTAAATTAGTAATGAAAAATCTTTGAACGTCGCCATCAAGAATAGGATAAGAAATTTGTGAATTTTCCAAATGTTGATATTTAAACCACCTCACAATAGGTGCTAGTAATCATGCCAAAGCCTCTCCTAGGAATAGTATATTCAAACTAAGGATTACTTTCCCCAGCATGAGGTGCATTTAAATTGTCAACCTAGGGACGTATACTTGAAATGGGACAACACGATATGTGCACTAAGTCTCTCAAAGATTCATACTACTTATGTTGCAAGAAGGTAAAATGCATGAAATAAATCTACACTATTGTTGCAGGAAAATAAACACACTTAACGCCTTAATGAAATTGATGTTGAAAACTTTAAACTCAACTTAAACTTATTCTTTCAACCCAGAGCATCTACTATAAATATCCTTGCAGGTGATGCAAGAACATTCACAAAGTATAATGTTGCAGGAAGAAACAGTAAACTCCTATTCGAAATGTTGGAAATACTGAAAGTAAATCTACTCTACTCTAATCTAATCCACCTCCCAAGTGGGCCCGTTTGGTTGAATTCTACTAACTACTAATATAGAAGATAAACCAAAATCACTTCATTGTATTTCAGAAACTGATTACATCAGAACAATACATAAAACTAGAAAAATAACTTGTTGTGCAAGATGAAATCCCTATAAATATAGGATTGACACTTATTCAAAATAGAAGGATAAGTTTTGACTGAAATCATGCCAGAGAAGAAAAAGGGAACATGAGAGCCCATGACATATACAATAAAGTCTAGGCGACCGATTCAACAAGATAATGAGTGCGGAGGAAATATAGCAGAGCTATATTCCTATATTCTTTGGAATGGTGGCTCCTCCAATGTAGTAGCCGTATCTTTCGGTGCCATGATGATTTCCCCCATTGCAGATGGACTTCAACGTTCTTCTTTTAATGTTGTCGGCCACTCTCAAGCTGCTCCTTCTTCCTGGAAGGTTAGTTATCATGTGGAAATATACATACAAGTAAACTTAATCAAATTAATCCAAATATTAGAACACACATTCTGATAGCTATATGAAATACTGTAATATATGTATAATATTAAAAAACATGACATAACTATCTACCCATAGGTTTGATAGTTCTAACTGTACTTTAACACAAGTTCCACTAGTTATAAGTCCACAATTGTCTTGGTAATACTTTAAAACATAGTATTAAGATCAATATAAAATAGAGACAATAAATTGTCTCATCTTCTGCCCCCTGGTAAGTTGAATGCTTGTCCTCAAGCATTGCTTCTCCTGGTAGTTCCTCTAAATTCACCAACCTCTATCTTCCCTCTCCTCTGGCTCTTGAAAGTGTAGTAGAATCCTCTTTTCCTTTCCCAGACATCCACTCTATAATCCTCCTGCAGCTGGTCAAGCCTTGCAGCATTGATGTCATGAAGGGGCCAGAGGAGCATAGGTGGCTGCATGTTAAGTGGACACCAGAGTTCTTGTCTAATCTGCCTACCCAACTGGATGTATTTTGGTGCTTTGTGAATGGTTGCCTCAAGGTTGATAGGGTTGTGTGGCTCTAACTTCTTGAATGCTTCAGGCAATATACTCCACCTGCTTCTGGCACCAACCAAGGCTCTCTAAAAACTGAAGTAAGACATTCTCTCATACTTTGCATAGACCTTTGTTCTTATCCCAAATATTTTCTTCCTTGTTTCCTCTTTTACTTTTCCATAGGTCAGATTAAACCAATCCTTAAGGAGTACATCTGGTTTGCTTCTCTCTTCCCTTAATGGCAAGGGTTATGATTTCTCCTGATCTCTATAATTTTCTAGTTGTCTGTCATAATTTGCCTCATTATGCATCTAGGACATTAATGCCCTCACATGTATATCCCCTATGTAAATTAGAGGATTCCACTTAGTTTCTGTAGGGATAATGAAGTTATGTAGGTACAGCTCACAAATTAAGTTTTGTGTCCATGAGGGAAGAGTCTGGTATAGGCCATAAAATTCTTGGGCTATTTTAAACTCAGAGTCTATGTCTTTTAGGGTCATCATTAATCAAAATGAGAGGAAATTCTCTTTCAAACAGATAGCATAAACCCTAGGAGGTGGCCTACAGGCAATTATTTAATCAGCCAACTTCAGGGCATGATACATCTTTTGCTTTTGTCTTGCCAATTGTTATTTTAAATCTTCAATCTCTTCACCTTGCTCTATTATTACCTTCTTCATTTTCTTCTTCTCTTCTCCCCATAAGGTTGTTGCAAAAAAATATTTATTATATAATCCAAAGAGAAGTGACTGCAAATTGATTGTGCCACAATCTTTTTCTTGATTATTTTGCCTCATCTGCTCTTTCCATGCCTTTTCTAAGTAGCTGGTAAACTAGGTTCTTTATAAGGAACTAGGGAAGTCTCTGAGTAGGCTGACTGATGAGGTATTGGGACTTCTCCCTCATTATTTTCTAAGATATTCTGATGACTTTCTTGTGGGTTAATATGACATACATTAGGTTCATCTTCACATCTCTCTTTTGGATTTTGAGAAATGTTTGGGATTTCAGACTGATTTGGGGAATCATCCAGAACAATTTGCATATGAAGTTCTCAATCAGATTGCTTGGGAGAAATAGATTGGCTTCCTAAGGGTACTTTAGGAAGTTGTCCTCTCATTATAGAACTTCTTCCCACAGGGGTTTCTTCAACCTCCGCAACCTTTTTCTTAATAACCTTCTTCGGTCTCTCTGCTGCAGGAGTAACTGTTGTAGGAGCCGACTTTACTTTTTTCCCCTTTGAGGCTGTGGGGTTTTGCGGTTTGGCTGCAAGAACAAAATTTTCTTCTTCTAATTTATGTTTTCCTTTCTTTCGGGCAGAAGTAGGTACATTGCTCATATGAGCAAGCAAAGGTATACTTTCTTGAAGATTTTCAATTTCTATCTCTTGGGTGTCCTGTTTAATAGGTGGTTCAATGGGTACTGTATCATCATTGCTAGGTTGTTCAATAGGGTCAACCTGAGGTTGCAGGGTTTTATTCTAGACAAATTTTGTCCATGCTAATGGAGAAACATCCCTAAGAGATTTTTTATACTAGTAATTTTATTAGGGCATGGTGGGTGACTGAATTTACCTTTCCCTTTTGGTTTTCCTCAGCACTGATACTTAGCATATTATACAAGAAAGTAAGAACATTCACTGGAAGATTATGTCTTATGTAGCTAATTAACTTGAAATGATGTACATGCGAATTTGAAAATATTCCTTCGCAGGTAAAATACCTAATAATGTGTGTCCAATTCATCAAACGGCAGAGGGAGAGACATTCTTTTGCAGCCTTTCTTGGTAATCTCCAAAGGAGGGTCACTTGGTAGGGTAAAATGGGCCATAGCTGATCTGATGTCATGCATATTGGGGTAATCTTCCCCAACTGCTGGTAACCCGGTTACCTCTGTTATCCATTCTTTTGTGGCGATAATTGTTAATCCCCATACTATTGCTTGCCCTTTCTCAAATGTATTTGCAAATTCAGTTGCTGCTTCTTCATCAAACTCTGTTAATTTCAAGAAATATCCTAACCAACAACATGCATTGAACCTCCTTACTACTTCAACATCTAAAAGAAAAACACTATGAACAACTGCCTCATGTTGTTGCAGCTGTCCTCCCATTTGTTCTTGTCAATTTTCAACTTTCTTCTCTGTAATTGACAATTACCTCATTCCTTTTTGAGTTTCATATTACTTCTTGTAAAACTTCGGACCTTCTTTTGCACTCTTTTGTTTCTCTTGTTATAAAAAATGATAATGTGTTTTAACAGAAGAAATTATAAATCTTACTGTGAGTTTCCACATAATTTAATTATAGGTCACACCAAGTCTAAAAATCAGGGACAATTTGGAAATAACGGTACGACACTTGTGTGATATAGCAACGAGACTTTAATGAGACAAGGCCAAAGTACAAATTTTAGGTGACGGGAAATCTTTACAAGTAAATAGAAATTATATTTAAGACTTAATACACTTCCCTACCCCCTACGAAACAACGAAAAGTGTCCACACTTGTCATATTTGGCATGAGGTACAGAACTTGCTTAATGTCGTAATCATACATTTATTGCAGTATAGATATACTAAAAGTGGAATTTTTTTTTAAAAATTGATACCTGTCATTCGATCATTGCACGTTCTAGAAAAAGGTGACGAGAGTGGAATGACATTGGCGGCTGCATGAGTCAGCTGACTTGGCTCTTATTTGAAATAGAGAAATGGAAAGTGGTGATGACGTGGAAGGTGGGTGGGTGGAAGATAAAGAAATGAAATGAGTTGGAAAGAAGAATTCAGAAAGTGAGTGGAGAGTTGAAATTCATGTGAACATGAAGTTTTTATTAGGGACATGCTTGAAGGAATGCTATTGAAGAGCTGGAGGAAGAAGGTTTGCACCATCTGCTGCAGGAAGTGTTACTTGTTGTTCGTTTGGAACTGGTTGTATAAATTACTGCTGGAAGTCTTCTTTGGTTTGGGGCTGGTGATAAAAACATAGCCGATGTCCATTGAATAATAACTCAAAGTTCATCGGGTCAATAGTTGTCAACTAGACTGCTCCATTGGTGAAGACATGGCTTATTATCAGGTATAAAGAGTACAGTAAAGAATATAGACAGTTGGGTATTGTATCGATCGACAATCCTATAGGTTTGATAGTTGGATATGATAGATATGACATGTATGATAATTGTACGCCTCTCTCTCCGGTTTCCCACAACTTTCCAAGGGCAGGGGTTAGTAGCCAAGGTTCACAAGTGCATGCAAATCTATTACGCAATAACTACTAAACGAAATGATCGAAACGCAAGCAATAAAATGTACAAACAACGAAAAGGAAGACAAATGAATGCAAACCCTCCGAAGCTTGAAGCTTCTATTGTTTCTCTCTACTCCTTCAATAACGNTGTTCTTGATGCTCAGTATTGGCTGGGCAGCGTCTATGACTTGAGAAGCGTCGAGATGTTGATAATTGCAAAGGGTGTGTGTGATCGCAGGATGCTTGAATGCTGACAGAGTAATGGCGCTTGAATGCTTGAAATCCTGGATCCTTCAAATGGTTATGAAGGATTCATTATATAGGAAATGATGATGGAATGAGTGGTTGA
>MU223089.1:1082301-1112284 GCA_018584345.1 Thuja plicata
AGAGAGAGAGAGAGAGAGAGAGAGAGAGAGAGAGAGAGAGAGAGAGAGAGAGAGAGAGAGAATGATAAGTGACACAAGAAAAGACAAAAATAACAAGCAAATAGAGCCATGACAGAAAGAACAAAATCAAAATTAAAAATAAAGAAACCAATAAAATAATCAATAAATAAAACTAAAATAATATGTATATAAAAATAAAAATAATAAACACAAAAAATATACAATATGTAGAAAATAAAATAATAAAGACACATAGAACAAAGAGAATAGGAGAAAGCTTGATAGATAAAAAGAAATATTAAAGTAAATAATAATAGATATATGTATTGAAAAATAAACAAATTAATAACGTGAAAATAATTAAAAGGTAATAAAATAATTAAATCAAGGAGGATATAATAATCAAGAATGGTCACTAATTAATATATAATAAAAAATAAAATGAAAGAGATAAAAGTAATGAATAAAATAATAAAAACAAAAGTACTAGGAATTGCACCCTAGTGAGGTGCAATGATTGTATTGATATGAAGATTGATGTAGGCAGATTCTTATGAGCATTGACAAAAAACATAAAAGAAAAGAAAAATGTGGTAGATTCTGGAATTCTAAATCTTCTTCCTTATTCTTCCAACTACTCTGCCCTTACAAAGAGAAACCCCCCCCCCCCCCCTGCATTTTATCTACAATCTGAAATGACTGTTTTTGGCAGTTTTTCACAAAAATCATTTTTGGTAATTTTTTAAACAAATCCTATGAAGTTAAATTTTTCCTAAAAACTTCCCTAAACTAAAATGAAAAGAATTGCCAACTAACCTTCGAAACTGGAAACATTATTTTGAAGTTATTAAAAAAAACTTTCTGAAAACTCAAAAAAAAAATACTAAAAGCTGATTTTGGAGGCCCAAATGAACTTTCCAGCTCCTAAAAAAAAAGGTTGAAACATCCACCTATCAAGTTGAGCTCTATTAATAATCTAAGTAACTTCTCACAATGAAGCCACCTATAAAATTTCAAGAAAAACAAACCTCCAGGTCAAAAGTTACGACCCTTGGAAGTCCATGCATGATTCTCCCCCTGATGAAAAAAATACAACTCCCGCAAGTTGTTGCCTTCAAACTGTTGCAACTTCATGGGATCCAATTTCATCACTTCCCACTCCAATATCCATGTCCTATATGTTGCTGGTAACCTATCCCACTATACCAAATACATGTTGTATTGACCTTGTCGGGTAGATGTAGTCTTTTTATCCAAAATTTGTGTAATCTTTTCCTTGTTCTTATTTGGGATTTGATGTTTCCAAGCCACTTCTTGTCCACTATCTGCATTATAATTTTCTCCATGTAATGCATACAAATTAGAAACATTAAACATGGGGGAAATGTCTAAATTATCTAGTAAGATAACCTCATAAGCATTATCATTGATTTTATTTACAATTTTGCAAGGGCCAATCTTCTTGTACTTCAACTTGTGATAGGTTTCTATAAGATAAGAAAATAGAAATGATGTTGGTAGATTTGTTATTATCCTATATTACATTTAAAAGATTGATTTGTTTGTTTGTTAAAATGTAGGGGGTAAATAAAATGCTCTCCTTCTATCCTTAGATATACAAATGAAAGATCCAAATTGATTAATCCAAAATGGAAGGATCAATGCATAAATGAATCAACCATTTGGAAATAAGATTAAAGAAGGAAGAAATTAAGTACCCATTTATGTATTTGAATGTGCAATAGATGTAGAAAGATTGATAATCTTAATTGAAATGAATAGGAGAAATGTACTAACCTTGAAATATTGTAGATATGAAGAATGTTGTTTTTTGAAGCCTGTGTTGAGTTTCTAGAAAATTTGAGACCGAATCTGGAATAGAAACGTGAAGATGAACAAAACGCAGAAATCTTTTTCCGTTCTAACATAGTTCTAATTTGTACCCTCAAGTCAATGTCACCACTGACCTAGAATTTCCGATTCTGACCTAGGTTAGAATCAACCTAAAAAGTCTCCGACTGAAATTCTATTTTCGGATCCTGAAAGTTTGTCGAAAAGGGTATCCAAATCTCTGTCCTGATCTGTTGTTCCAAACCTGTACTTGCAAGAAAAATGGTTTGTTTTTTGGGAGGGAGGGGTTTGCCTTGGTCAAACCCTAGTTTTGGAATTAACCTCAAAGTATAATTGAAATTGCATAAATTAAACAAAGTAAATAAACAAATTCACCTTGCTTGTAGAAGTCCTTGTGGCGGATTCGAATCTGTGAATCCACAAGTATGTATGCACCAAAAAGGATGTAGAATGTAGGATGTCTTCAGTCAATTGTTCAACACCAATATTGAATGTGTTCTTTAATTGGAAGAGGCTTGGAGGAATGTGGATGGAGAAATCTTCAACAAGAGGGCTCCACGGAGCTTGATTCCTTCAATGGCCACCAATGGATATCCTTGATGAAAATGAGTGTTTAGGAAGTGCTTGAGAATGGATGAATTCTTTAATGACTACTTGGCTTGCTTCAAATCTTTCTTCTTCACCTTTGGATCTCACTCTTCAAGTCTTTGAATTGCAATGATGATTATAGTTCATGTGGATCATGATGGTTAGAGAAAATGAGAGGAGAAAGCTTCATTTTATATGAAATTAGGGCACAATCCTCTAGAGAGGCCGACGTAGGAGAATCAAATTCCAATTGGACCCATGCCCCTAGAAGAGGACCTATATTCAATATAATTTAATATTTGTCATTTTGAAGACCGAAATAGCCAACCTGAAAGTGGGAATTAATTTTTTCCAAAGGCCGACATCTGAAAACCTTGAAATTCTAATATTTGAATCTTGGGCCTGGAAAAGGTCAATTGTGACCTAGGTCGAGGTCGAGGTCGACCTTGACCGTGAGGTCAAAGTCCCAGTTTTTTAGTCTAGGGTGCCAGAAATAGGTTGGAAAAAGTGGAAATGGGGCAGAACATGGGGATAAAGCCAAATCAAAGTTAGGAACCCATTCAAGGTGCTTGACATGACCCCAAACCACTTACTCGGAAGGCTAAACCAGTCTACCATGGAAGTGCTACCATTTTCTGACTATACATTTAGCCTCCACTTTAGCAAGAGTATGGACTCAATACAAACTCTTGGTAAAGGAGATCATAAAGAATAGATAATCTTATTGGAATAAAAAAGGGACAAAGAAATCCTCAAGCCCCCAAGGGACTTAATTATTTATCAACCCTAAGATCATGATAAGAGAGACATCACCAGTTAAGGAGAAAGAGAAAGAGGGTATGGTTACCTTGCCCAATGAGAACTTATGTCCCATTGTGAACCACACAAGGAAAAAGTGCAACTAGAAAGATGGAGTTGAACCGCCTAGTGAATGTGGCTACTCACTAGTCAACCCATCAGGGAGATCCGTTCTTAAGGACACCTTCAAACCTTAAGGGATCAAAACATTGTAATTTGAAACTGGAGGGATCAAGGGATAGTTAAAGTAAAATGTCCATGCTTTAAGGATTAGGCTTTAATCCATAAAGGGAAATAGTTTTAAGTTTTGAAAATATTTTGAATGTGTGTGTGTACAAAAAGTGAGTAGAGAATATGCCCCCATGTTAAAGTCATTGCTAACACTTTAACAGGAGCAATGGATTTAACGGAAACATAAACAACTTTACTAATTACGCTTCCACTATGAGATGCCCCCAAATGAAGACAAATCAAGGGAAATATCACATAAACATACAAAGAATACATAAGGGATCTACCTACTATGGGGTCAGTATGATCATAAGATAACATGTACATATAGATATGATATTATTGCAAATGAATTGAAATCATTCCCCAAATAAAGTTGAACTACAATCACAATGGAGGAAAGAAAACTCAAGAGTTACGAAGAAGAGTCTTTTCAGACCACAACATGGAGACCAAAAAGAATCAGTGCTACCATGTCGCAGATCTGAGCGGACTACACAAGGAAAAAATTTATGAACAACAGCACAACTACAACATAAAATGAAAAAAACATATATAAGAATAGAGATACATATAAAGGAATTATACAATAGGTTTGATTCCTTTATCACCTTGTACCAACAAAGTAACAAGGTTCATATAAAAGAGTCTAACAAATATTTAGCAAACACATTACAAGAGAAGCACAGTACAACATGCAAACACAAAAAGGGCTCCCATGAAGGATAAGCCAATCAGGAGTATCACCTACTCTCCCCATCTCAGTTTGTATCATTTAGGGAAGGTGGGCAACTCGCAAGAGGGACCATATCCAATACAGTAGGAATAATATCCAATTCCAAACAAGGATCCTCTTGAGAATCACGTTGCTTGATACTAGGTGTAATTTTCAATTAAGTTGAAAGAATATGAGGTAAGTCAGTATCAAGATCAATGGTCTCATATTCATCACTAAGATCAATAGGAACATCTAGAGTATCCTCCTCATCAAGATTAAATAAAATGGGATCTAAGATGCAAATAGGACCGTCATACTCATTCATCTTAACATCATTGTGAATATTGAATTCTTCCAACACATCAGGCATATGTTGGTCAAAAGAAGGTAAAGAATTTCAAAGAAGAGAAGCACAAGCCCTAGAATTAGCTCTACGCTTCTTACAACATTTGTTAGCAGATTTATTATGTTTTACTTTGTTTGACACATGTGGAGAACTAGGAGGAATAACCACTGATTCCTTCACAGGTTCTATAGGAGGATTGGTAAGATTCACAGTAGGCTAAGAAGCAACATTGGGAGGTTGAGTAATAGAGTTAGCAGTAATGGATAAAGGAGGTATAGAAGGAGTGGGCAAAATACCACGATTAAGATCTATCTGAGGCATGCTTAACTCGACAATCTTGCGATGTTTATAGGCTTGAGATGAACGAAAAAAGGTTTTCAGGGTGAGGAGGACATGAATTAGGTCATGAAGTCCAAAATAAATCAAGAGTAGCATAATATCTAGGCCTAGAAGGTTGATACAAACTATGATTAATCATTTTTACTTCTTCATTATGAATGAACTTAAGACATTTATGAGTAGGAGAAGCAATAGCATGCATAGCAGTTATCCAAGGAAAACTAAATTTGACTTGAAATTGACTAGAAGTAGGAATACCAATGAAGATAGTACCTACAACCTTGCCACAAAGTTCAACAAGCAAGTTAATAGAACCAAGTGCAGGATAGAGAAAACCATTACAAGTTTGGATCCATGCATCTGATGGATCATAGCAATCATGTTGTAGGTTTTTCATAAAAAGGTTTTCCTCAGTAATGACATTTATTAAATATGTGCGATCAACAAGAAAACCACGTGTAGGTACCTTAGCAATCCTAGGATAAATATAAAGGGGACCATCGGGAGCCTTAATAGTCTCAGAATCATCAAAGGTAATTAAAATTTCTAGAGGTCGCTTATCCTTAGTTTGTTTCTAAGGTTTAGGTGGAACTTGAAGTTGAGGTAGAGGCAAGAAATTTTGAACAATAGGTTGAGATGCAACAACGCTCTCCACATGATTAAAAATGTGATTAAGATCATCCATCTTTGAATCATAAACAATATCCACAGAAGATGGTTGAGCGATGGTATTAGTATCATGTGTAGGTAAAGGATTCGTATAGATTTGAAGGTTTTGATTAGGAGGAGGGATAGATTTGTTCCCATTACCATAAAATTTATCAACAGATAAAGCATTAGAATCAATTAAGTCTTGAACCTTATGCTTTAGAGAATAATATTTTTCAGTATCATGGCCATTCTTGAAATGGTATTGGCAAAAAGCTTTAGAATGAAAGGATTTTAAAGCTATGGTAGTAGGAAGGAGACATCGAATAAGAGGCAAGTTAATCATATTAGCACTTAACAACCTACTCATAATAGAATGTAAAGATTCAGAGAGAGGAGTAAACATATGATTTATACGGAAAGCAGGGGATGCAGAAGTGGCATTGTGGGATGCAACAACAACTTGATTAGAAACTACATTTGTCTGTTTATTAATCTTTATATAGTTGTTAGGTTTCTGAAATTTATTAGCATTAGGAGCAGTATCACTCTTATCAACTGGAATATGAGTCATTGGAATGTTGCTCTCAAATTGACTCAATTATAATTGATAATGATGAAGTGCTACACAAAGTTGTTGAAAAGAGGTAATTTCAGTAAGCAAAATCTTATCTCTAATATCCTTTTGTAAATTTGAAATAAACATATGTTGAATATCAATATCAGGAACATGATAAGAAATATGAACATACAAATGCTTAAATCTACCAATGAAATTAGTCAATTTTTCCTTAATGTTTTGTTTACAATGCATTAAATCAGTTAAGGAAACTTGTGGACAAATGTTATTTTGAAATTGTTGAATGAAGGTATTAGCAAGTTTAGGAAAAGAAATAATAGAATAAGGAGGTAAAGAACAATACCATTGCAAAACCTTATCATGAAAAGTTCTAGAAAATAGTTTAACTAAAATCCTATGGTCATGAGCGTAATCACTACAAGGGATTTGAAATGTTTAAACATGAGTAACAGGACCGCCTTTACCATTGTAATTTTCAAGATGAGGTATATCCACTTTTAGAGGAACATTAGCATGAATAATTTCTAAGGATAAAGGACTACCCATGTCACATGTACGAATGCTAAACTTGGATTGAGTTAAGGATGCAAGTTGTTGTTGTAAAGATGACACAGTTTGAGCCAAACTAATAATTCTAGAATCATTACAAGACATAGGTGGCATGGAAACATTGGGAACACTAGGAAAAGTGTAGGAAGCGGTAGGAATGGAAGACACAACCGGTGGAACATTTGGAGCCACAGTTGGAAGGGGATTAGTATAAGTAAAAGTTACACTATGATATGAAGGTTGTGAGGTAGGTAGAGATGCTGGTAGAACACTCATAGGAATAGATGAAATTGGGAGAGATGTAGTCATCAAAGGAGGAGTGTAAGTAGGAATGCTAGGTAAAGGAATAGAAGAAGGTCCCTCACTAGTGATAGGAGGAGTAAATCCTAGGTCTCGAGTCTCTTGAGCTAAAGGTTTAACATTCAATTGCACAAGATGAGTGATACCACGCAAGAGATTAACACCTTGATCACTATCACGAATGACTTTCTTAAGAGCCTCTATAGCTTGGATGGAATCTTAATTATGGTTTTCTTTAATAAGCCAATTTCCCATTTTATCAAGTTCGGTTGAAAGTTTTTGCACTTGTTCAGGAGGAACTCTTAAAGCGTCATCCTCATCGTGAGATGAGTGAGAAGAGTTATGCTCCATAGAAGGATTGGAACCATGAGTGATCAAATTGTCATCCAGGATCCTAAGGAAATGAGAGGAAGACTCGGGATTAAAGGAACCCATAAGTCTATGACTTCTTCTAACTGGGATACTATAAGTAGGACTAAAAGTGGTAAAGCTCATACACCAATGCAATGCAAATGAACTAATTTAGAAAACACAAGATTTTTTATTTTAATTTTTTGAAAAGTAAATGCAAGAACATAAAACAAAGCTAATCTAATATGCATGCAAGATCTAACATAAAAGATGTAAATATAACACCAAAAAGAAAGAGTTGTCTATCGCGGGTTCACCAAAATGTAAGATAAGAAAATAGAAATGATGTTGGTAGATTTGTTATTATCCTATATTACATTTAAAAGATTGATTTGTTTATTTATTGAAATGTAGGGGGTAAATAAAATGCTCTCCTTCTATCCTTAGATATACAAATGAAAGATCCAAATTGATTAATACAAAATGGAAGGATCAATGCATAAATGAATCAACCATTTGGAAATAAGAGTAAAGATGGAAGATCTTAAGTACTCGTTTATTTATTTGAATATGCAATAGATGTAGAAAGATTGATAACCTTAATTGAAATGAATAGGAGAAATGTACTAACCTTGAAATATTGCAGATCTGAAGAATGTTGTTTTCTAAAGCCTATGTTGAGTTTCTAGAAAATCTGAGGCCGAATTTGGAATAGAAACGTAGATATGGACAAAACCCAAAAATATTTTTCCGTTCTGACATAGTTTCAATTTGTACCCTCAATTCAATGTCACCATTGACCTAGAATTTCTGATTCTAACCTAGGACAGAATCGACCTAAAAAGTCTCTGAAAGAAATTTTGTTTTCGGATCCTGAAAGTTTTTTGAAAAGGGTATCTGAATCTCTGTCCCGGTCTATTGTTCTGAACCTGTACCTACAAGAAAAATGGTTTGTTTGTTGGGGGGTTTGCCTTGGTCAAACCCCAGTTTTGGAATTAACCTCAAAGTATAATTGAAATTGCATAAATAAAACAAAGTAAATAAACAAATTCACCTTGTTTGTAGAAGTCTTTGTAGCATATTTGAATCTGTGAATCCACAAGTATGTATGCACCAAAAAGGATGTAGAATGTCTTCAATCAATTTCTTGTATATCTTCAACGCCAATCTTGAATGGGTTCTTGAATTGGAAGAGGCTTGGAGGAATGTGAATGGAGAAATCTTCAACAAGAGGGC
Source organism: Thuja plicata (assembly GCA_018584345.1). NCBI lineage: Eukaryota > Viridiplantae > Streptophyta > Pinopsida > Cupressales > Cupressaceae > Thuja > Thuja plicata. Next base: position 1,090,837 of record MU223089.1, read on the forward strand.
TCCATGGAGCTTGAATCCTTCAATGGCCACCAATGGATCTCCTTGATGAAAATGAGTATTTGAGAAGTGCTTGAGAATGGATGAATGCTTCAATGGCTACTTGGCTTGCTTCAAATCTTGATTCTTCACCTTTGGATCTCACTCTTCAAGTCTTTGAATTGCAATGATGATTATAGTTCATGTGGATCATGATGGTTAGAGAAAATGAGAGGAGAAAGCTTCCTTTTATATGAAATTAGGGCACAATCCTCTAGAGAGGCCGACATAGGAGAATTAAATTCCAATAGGACTCGTGCCCCTAGAAGAGGACCTATATTAAATATAATTTAATATTTTTTGTTCCGAAGACCGAAATAGCCGACCTAGAAGCGGGAATTAACTTTTTTAAAGACCGACATCTGAAAACCTTGAAATTATGAAATTTGAATCCCGGGCTTGGAAAAGGTTGATTGTGACCTAGTTCAATGTTGAGGTTGACCTTGACCTAGGTCAAGGTCAAGGTCAAACTTGACCCAAAAAGGTCGACCTTGACCCTGAGGTCAAAGTCCCAGTTTTTCAGTTTGGGGTGCCAGAAATAGGTTGGAAAAAGTAGAAATGGGGTAGAATAGGGGGATAAATCCATATCAAAGTCAGGAACCCATTCAAGGTGCTTAACATGACCCCAAACCACTTACTCGGAAGGCTAAACCAGTCTACCATGGAAGTGCATCCATTTTTTGGCTATATAGTTTCGGTAAGAAATCACTGTCATCTCAAGTATACCATCACTAAGTCATCTTCATTAAATATCTGGTGTTTGTGCCCAGCATATGTTGTGGCTTTGTACCTCTCATTACTTTCATGTATCTTTTTCTTTACTTCTTGCAACTAGTGGAGGTGTTATGCAAATGCTTCTCCATCATCGGTGATTCTATCACCCAATGATAGTTTTACCAAATCTACAACACCCTTAGGATTCCATCCATCGACAAATTGAAATGGTGATTTACTCATTGACCTATTCATTGAACTGTTATATTAAAATTCTGCCTGAGGTAATGTCAAATCCCATAGTTTTGGCTTCTCTCCAACAATACAACTCAACAGAATACCCAAACTCTAATTAACCACCTTTGTTTCCCTATCTATTTGAGGATGGTAGGAACTACTAAACTGTAACATTGTTCCCATCTTATTCCACAAAGTCCTCCAAAAAATAACTTAGGAACTTGGTATCCCAATCAGAGGTGATAGTTTTTGGCACATCATGTACACTAACAAACTTTGAAAATAATAATTCTTCCACCCTTGTAGCATCACTATTTTTCTTGCAAGCAATGAAATGAGCCATCTTTGAGAACCTATCAATAATAACAAAGATAGAATCATTACCTCATTGTGTGTTTGGCAACCCCAATACAAAATCCATGCTCAGATTTGTCCACGGTTCTGTTGGTATTGGTAAATACATATACAACCCTGTATTGTGTGAGTGCCATTTACCTACTTTACAAATTATAAATTGTGCCACATATATTGTTATGTCTCATTTCATCTTTGGTCATTAGTATTTATCTTCTATCAAGGCTATTTTTTTCCATACCACTACTATAAAATTCTTCGATAATATTTTCTCTCATAGAGCCAACAAGAATGCATATTGGGGGTCGCTTGCTTCACCATTCATATGAACGACTCTAATGATCAATAGAGAGATGTTTAATTAGGGGGCCCTACTGTTCTTAGTAGTTGGGTCGCTTGCATAATTTTTTTCCTTTGAATAAATAGTCATCCTACATAAAATATTCACCTTGAATATTCTTCATTTTTCCATGGATTTTTCAGCTGGTCTACAACTTCCCTAAAATCACTATTAGATTCATACAACTCTTTGATTGTGTCAAAGATAATTATATTAATTCCCATGATGATTAAAAATACTACATACCTACTTAAGGCATCTGCAACTTAGTTTTGTTTCACTGATTTGTGCTTCAAAACAAAAGAACCTTGCAGAAAAGAGACTCATTTGTCATGTTACTATTCAATTTATTTAGTGTGTTAATATATTTCAAATAAATATGGTCTATAAACAACAAAAACTCCTTGGTCACTAGGCAATGTTTCCAACGTCTCAAAGCTTGTACAATTGCATAGAATTCTATATGATAAGTTGAATAATTATTCCTCGCATCATTCAAATTCTCACTAAAAAAGGAAACGGGCTTACCGACTTGACTAAGTATAGCTCCAATACCGACATGTGAAGCATCACACTCCACCTCAAACACTTTATCAAAATCAAGTAATGCTCATATAGGAGCTTCAGTGACTCTCTTCTTTAGATACTGAAAACTTTCCTCAGCTTATTTAGTCCACAAAAATTCTCTACCTTTAGTGCAATCTATTATGGGTGCTACAATGCTACTAAAATTGTGAATGAACTTTCTATAGAAAGTATCCAACCCATGGAAAATTCTCACCTATTTTATTCTATATGGACTAGCCCATTCAAGATGGATCTAACTTTATCTCCATCCATTTTGACGCCATCTCCAGAAATGACAAATCCAAGAAAAACCAAGCTCTTTTGCATGAACCTGCACTTCTTCAAACTGGCATAGAGTTTCTCTATCTACAACACCCCAAGTATGATCCTCAAGTGTTGTAGATGTTCTTACTTTCCTTTACTAAAAATTAATATACCATCAAAATAAACTACTACAAACTTAGCAATGTAGGGATGCAACACAATATTCATTAGCCTCATGGAAGTACTAGGTGCATTGGATAAACCAAATGACATAACCATATGCTCATACAACCCATCTCTAGTTTTGAAAGTTGTTTTCCATCAATCCCCTTCTCGGATACAGATCTAGTGATATCCATTTCGTAGATCAATATTGATAAAGTATGTCGCCCCTGCAAGCACATCCATCATGTCATCTAGACAAGGTACATGAAAGCGATACCTGATGGTAATCTTATTAATTTTTATATTGTTTGTGCATATCCTCCATGTACCATCCTTTTCCAAGGTTAATAATTTTGGTATAGCACATGGGCTCATGCTTTCTCGCACCACACCTTTCCTTATGAGACCTGTCACTTGTTTATTTAATCCTACATTTTGTGTTGGACTTATTCTGTAAGTTGCTTGATTGGGAAGACTGGCTCCTGGAATAAGATCAATATAATGTTAAATATCCCTTTTTGGTGGAAGATTATAAGACAATTCTTTTGAAATAACATCAACAAATTATTCAAAAGTCTCATCTACTTCTATTGGTATTGGCAAGTTTTCCTCTTCTCCCCTTTGAACTACCAATGAATAATAACACTCTATCACCTTCGGTTCTTCAAAAAGTTATCTTTCAGAAAACATACTCTCACCCTTTCCAACATCCTTTAGAGGAAAAAAATTACCTTAGATCCATTCTTCCAAAAGGTGTATGTGTTTTTCCCTCCATCATGAATAACTTTCCTATCATATTTCCAAGGCCTTCCTAGCAAAAGATGGCATACATCCATTAGAATGACATCACACTGTACCTCATCCTTGTAGACCTTTCCTATTAAAAATTTAATAAGACACCTCTTATCTATTGTAACTTCAATCCCCTTTTTGAACCATGCAATATGGTAGGGCGATGATATTTTTCACACTGCATATTTATCTTACCTACCATTTCTCTAGAGACCATATTCTCACAACTACCTCCATCAATAATTACTTGACATGCCTTTCCACTAGAAGTACATCTTGTGCATAATATGTCAATTTTAAGCCATGAATAAATAGGGCCTTTTTCTTCTACTTTATCCTTTACTGGAATTACCATTTTCTCCTCATCACGAGACTTTCTCCTACATCTAGAGATACCTCTTTCTTTGTTCCTTCATTCTTAGCTTAAGATAGGCTCAACCTGGATGCTCCTTCTTGATTCTTATCTTACATGTTATAATTAGATAATTCAAATGCTTTGTGTCCTTCTCCACACCTAAAACAAGTGAATGGTCTTCTTTGGCCTTACCATCCCCTACCATTGTCATAACCTATACCTCGTTGAAATCCCCTTCCTCTTTGTTGATTTGGTAGAGTCTGGCAGTGTTCGTCTTGCTTCTCTATTCCATGGGATGATTCTCCCTAGATATAAATTGAACCACCATGCGATGGGGATTATTTAACCCTCCTTCCTCCTCTATTCCTTTGAAAATACTGTCAACTTTGCTTTTCGTCTGCCTTTAAGGTAAGTCGGTATGCCTCTTTCATGCCAATGACTCGATGCGTGCTCAACTCATCTTAGATAGAAAACTTTAGGCCATTAACATAAATTGAAACCATATCTTCATCCATTTCATTGGGATTCACACGAATGGGTAATTTTTAAAATTCAATTATATAGTCTTCTACAGTAGATAGATTTTTCTTTAGATTTTGAAAACTTCAAAAATGAGTTTGTGTATAATCTACAGTAGAAGTTTATCTCTTAGTTTCTTCTCCATATTTTCCCAAGCTCTTAGTTTCTCTTTTCCCTTTCAGGTTCTTTCCTTCTACAAGTGATCCCACTAGATCATTGCATGCCCTTTTAATTTTTTGTAGGCAAATTTTACTTTCTTCTCCTTTGTCATATGCTTCCACTCAAAGAACTTCCCCATGCTATTTAGCCAATCTATCAGCTCCACTAGTTTAGAATACCTACATAATCATATACTCTAACTTTTATGTCATCATTTCTTCCTTCTAATACCCTGAGCATCCTCTTTTCAAAAGATAGTTCATTTGTTTTCCCTTCCTCTTCTTTTTCTTCTGTGTGTTGTTCAGTTCCTTTTCCATGACTTACTTCGTCATATGAATCATCTCCTCTTTGTCTTAGCCCTTGATTTGCAAGCATTTATGTAAGATCTGCAACTTGTCTCTGGAGTATTTGCATGTCTCTATGCATCTGTGTAATGCCTCTTCCTCATCCTCTCCCAGCCATCTTCTTACTCTGATACCAGATGATGTAGCCAGATTCTTATGAGCATTAACAAAAAACATAAAAGAAAAGAAAATGTAGAAGATTTCAGAATTCCAACTCTTCTTCCTTATTCTTCCAACTACTCCTCCCTTACAAAGAGAAAAAAACCCCCATTTTAACTACAATCTGAAATTACATTTTTTGGCAGTTTTTCCACAAAAATCATTTTTTACCATTTTTGGTCGTTTTAAAAATAAATTCTATGAAGCTGGATTTTTCCCAAAAAATTATCTAAATTAAGATGAAAAGAATTGCCAACTAACCTTCAAATTTGGAAACATGATTTTGAAGTTATTAATTTATTTTTTCTAAAAACTAAAAAAATTACTAAAAGTTGATTTTAGAGGCCCAAATGAACTTTATGACTCCCCCCAAAAAAGTTGAAGTGGTCACCAACCAAGTTGAGCTTGATCGACAATTTAACTAACTTCTCACAACAAAGCCACCTATAAAATTTCAGCAAAAATGAACCTCCGGATCAAAAGTTATGACCCTCGAAAGTCCCTGCATCAAAGATATAGTTGGGTAATATATTGAAGGGAGAGGAGAAATTTTTTAGTAATGGACTGGGTATGTCATACTAAATGGTCTCTAAGCATTTAATTTTAATCCAATCCAAGAGGACAAATAATTTGAGTTTTACGTGTGTAAATCATTAATGCAATATATTGGCCATATTTAATAAATTTGTTGGTAGTTGTTGTCGACATTTTTGTAATACATGGTAGTTGTCTTGAAGACCTAAAGAACGATAAATTCACAAAGACAAAATGGTTAGTCCAACATTCATAAAAACCCCACTGAAAAAAACTTATATGATAACCCTAAAAATGATGGCATGGAAGAGGGAAAGCAAGGTCGTCATGGAATCCAAGATCATTGTTCATTTTCACAAGCACAAATTTAATAATTTTAAATTTTTAAATTAAAATTTCTTACAAACTCAAATAATAGTAGGGGAAATATATTGCATTACACAAAATAAAATATTAAAAAAAAAAAAAAACAAGACCTAAGATGTTGTATTTGATAAAATATTCTCCCCTGTAATTCAGGGCAAAACTATATTCTTTATTTGAGAATGTTAATGATAGAATGATTATGATAATAAGAAGCATTTATACTTGCTTGCATTTTGTTGATTTCTCGTCTACCCGATAAGAGCTAAAGAATATAATTTAAGAGAGATACCTTTTGTGATATACAAAACTTAAATTGTCACAAAACTGTTGCTTATATATGGCCACCAAAAGCCTTCCAAGAATCTCCTACTCAAATTTTGAGCAGATTAATAAAACACAAAGGACATTTATCTTCATAATGAGACTGCAGAGTATGGCATACTATTACAATAAATATAAATGCAAAGAAAAGATTATGAAAGTCATTTTGATATGTGGTACCTATATAACCTAATATAAAAAGGTTCACAGAAATGCAAGAATATTCAATTCTAGAAATTGTTTCATGGTTTCAAATGTTAGAGATTGGCACAAGGTATGCAATGCATCAAAGGAATATCAAGTGTTGCTTCCTTGGTTGCTTTTTTTTTTCCAAGACAATAATTTTTAGGTCAATGTCAATCTCAAAAGTGAGAAAAAACTGCCATATTATTGATGATTACAAAAAGGACCTAGAAAAGAGTCTTAGCATTGAAGTGTCAAAGCATAGAACAAAGTATACTGCCTACTAATATAATCAAGGGAAAATTGCAGAAATTCATCCTAACAACTTTCTACCATTTCTACAAGGTGCCTAATATTCCTTAGTTGCACTCCATTGAAATACAATAACTAAAAATGTTTATCATAAATTTATAAAGAATAAGAATCACCAAAAAAGTCATATTACATAGATAATTTAAGCAACCAACTAAACAAATCTTACCAAAATATATATTTTCAATTGTTACTTTCATATCTCGGTATCGACAATATCCTCATAACCAATAATTATGTCTACCACAAGCACCTATCATTATAAAACAAAGTCATGTCTCTAGTGATCCAAACTTTAAGATAGTAGTTACAACATCCATCTTCATCAAAATCTTAATAATTTAATGTTTCTCTATTTGAAATTGGTAAATTGAAAAAGCATCATCAACTGATCATCTTCTATTTGAGCCATTGAATGTAAAAGATTTTCCAACAGTTTTATTGGTGCATTGAATCCATAAGCACTATCCTCAACTTGGTAACATTCTTTAATGATGGAGTATTACTACTGGTGTTTGTTTCTAAAACAATTCTGCATAAAATGGTTGGCTATATGTTGTGTCTATTTTCTAGTTATTCTAGAGATTTGCTTCCAATGAAACTTAGTATCATATTATTACTCTTCTTTTCTCCTACGACCATTAATGTTAAACCTTATGAATGTCCTGCATAAAACATTTATGTACATGATTAAATAAGAGTATGCATTGTGGTTTCCTTTAAGAACATTTGGGCTAACACTTAACTTTTGTATTTATATATAGTTCACTCCCCTTAGGAAGAGTTCCATTTAGGCCTTGAAATGAGAGCTAATACTTATGACACACTAAAAGTAAAATAAAATAAATAAATAGCTACTCTAGAGAACAAAGACTTCACTTAGTGAACCTGGGTTATAACATGTGTGTTTGTGGCATACTAAAGAATCCCCCTATTTTGAAAAAATATTTCCCTATACTCCTTTCTTGTCACCCCCTCCCAATACACAGCCTGAATGAAAACTGCCCTATTCTTGGCCGATATTATATGGATCAATTTTTTCTTTAGCAATTTTGATACCTCTTTATATTTATATCTATATTCAAATCATTGTTATCCATATATAAATTCAAATAGAGGGTTACGATATAGTGAAAAATCAATATTTCACAAGTTAGTTTTAATGAGATTTTAGAAACATCAAAATGTCATATACTATAAAAAAAGGACCTTGGCTTGTGTATTCTTCGTTGTTTCGCCAGGGCCAAAAACAAAGGCTGCAAAATAGCGAACCTATCATTTTTTCGCAAGGGAAAAAACCAAAGGTTCTGAAATAGCAAAACTATCGTTGTTTCGTAGGAGCAAAAAAATGTTATGAAATAGAAAAAATGTCATCATTTAGCAAAGGCAAAAAATGGAGGTTGCAAAATAGAAAACCCAATGCTATTTCATGAGGGACATTAACTGCCACTTGCGAATTATAAAAAAAGGTCATTAGTTTGCAGAGATGAATAAAGTATATTTGCGACATAACATCAGCGTTATTAAAGTGAAAAGACAATCACCTTGTGGAGATGACAGTACATGCACGTAGAGGTGCAAGGATAATTAAATGCATATGAGCTCTAATTAAAATAGATGGCACACAATTGTAATCATAACAAAATTACAATTGAGCTTTAAGTGCGGAAGTAAAATTGGAGCTGGTGCGGAGGGAGTCACAAGAAGTTGCAAGGAGTTGGGCATTATAGAATATAATTAAACAAGTAAGTTCATCCTCTGCTCAAATTTTATTTCAAAATGCCCAGGAAGAGAGAGGATGAAGGGAAAGATGAACCGGCCAAGGTCCCTTTGTAGAAAGACCTTCTACATGCATTACCAAGGTCTGTAGATTGTGGAACTAAAGTAATATTCAAGGATGCCTGAGGGGAATGTAAAGATGCTAACATCCCTGACACTGGTAAGTCCCCTTTTTGGTATTTTTACAATAACAGAGATGAGAAGATGCCTCGGTCCAACCCTTGGAGACTGGACTTAGAAAAATTTATAGTGCCAAATATGTTTGTAGACGTAGAGCTTATTGATGTCTTGGCCCGTAATTATAAACGAGAAACCAGAATAGTCAGAGGGATAGATGGGAATCCAATTTTGGTCATCTCAAAATCATGTATTGAATAATGTTTTGTCTTGAATAATCAAGCACATGCCAAGATTGACACGGAACAATATCTAGTGGATTATGAGAGGATGTTGAGAAGTTTTGGACTGTGAGAGGTAACTTATTTCAAAAAAATAGGCAAGGATAACAAACTAATGGTGGTAAATGGTAAGGCTCCATTTCCTACACTTAAATTTATGGATTTATTTAATAAAATGTATCACTCTTAGTGTCAGTTCTATGGTGATGATCATAGAAGTATAATGTCATTGGACTTAATAAATATGTCCATGAGGATCCAAAACCCTAACATTAACCTAGAATTTGATATTTCCAATGAGATTGAGAGAATTTTGTACAACCAGTTGGTCTACTAGAATACTAGTATAACTTTTAAAGATTATTCTCTATTGTGCCACTTAATACTATTCCAAAACAACAAAGTATTTAGACATACTGTCAAGTTAACCACCATGGATATTCAAGGAAGTAGACCCCCAGCTCAGTTATGGTGTCGGGTATGGGACAAGAACAACAAATATTGTGATTGCAAGACTTTTCATGATTCTTTTGTTGTGTGGATATTCAAGGCACTTGGGGTTCAGATTAAAAGGCTTCCTCTTAAGATAAGGGAACCCTTAAGATCATTGGAATATAAGCCAGATAAGGGTTACAACCACAATTTTGTTGATTGGATTTTCAAGAATGATCACATTCTTATTAAGGTTTATGGATGCAAGCAAGCCCCACCACAAAATGTCAGTCTTTATTTATGAGAGAGTTGTTTTTTAAGAATTAATCTAACAATTAATGTGGTTTGAAAAGGAGGTAAATGGACCAAGAAAAAGGTGACTTTTATGTCCCATATAGTTAGATATGGAAGACCGTCTATTGGTTCTAGTTCTCTTGAATATGTTCAAACATATTTAAAAGGAGCATACCATTTGAAGGATAGAAATGAAAGAGTCTATAAAAATGAGGGATATATTAATTATTTAATAAAAGAGATTAAACATCAAACTGACATGATTTAAGATATTGCCCAAAATTGTGTGAACCCTCAAGATGTTATGCAAAAGTGGAAAAATTGGATATATTGAAGAAATTGGAAGAGGGCAGACAGAAGAAGGGGCAACCACGGTTTCATCATGATCAAACCCATGAAATAATAAGGATGAAATTATGCTTGAGATATTTTGAGAAGATATATGGAAAATCTATAAGCAATGTACCACAAGAGGTTAAGCTTGATGCTCGTAAAAGGCATAGAAAATTGATTATTCTTGACTCAAATTCAGAGAATGCATCAAGATCTTATCCTCCTAAGAAATAGAAACAATATGAAGTGGTATCCATTGTACCTTATGATGATTTAGAGGGGGAGGGAGACACTAAAGAGGCCACTAGTGCACTCAAAGTACTTGGTAATGATGATGAAGTGGATAGGCTTGGTTCTCCATTAGTATTTCAGGAAGAAGTTCGTGGTTATAAGGCCCAACTTCTAGAAGAAAAAGAACCTATTGATTTATGGATGAAAGGGACACCATATTAGCCAGGTTTATTAAAGATGAGAAATTTATCAAAACTTGGGAATTCAAATTTTTTGGATTCAAATGAAAATGAAGGACTTCAAAGAGAAAAAGAAACTAAATATGATGGGGGCTAAAGAATCTAAACATGAGGAGGTCATTGAGAAAAATCTCAAAGAGTTAAAACTTGATGAGATAAATTGTACCCTAGAAGATTGTAGAGAGATGGTGCAGAAAAGTGATATGTTGATTATTCTAGGGCTGACTCTTTAACATTTATTTCTGCTAGACAAGGTTAGCAAATAATAAGATCCCACATTTTTTGTTGAGTTTTTATACTAATGAAAAGATAATTGGGTTAGGGTATAATCCCAAGACTAAAGTTCTGGCCACATGGGTGAGATTAAAGGGCCCTCATAAGCCCAAATTACTTGACATTGTGAGAGGAAATGATGGGATGGCAGTAGTAAAAATAATGGAAAACACTTCTACCTTGGTATCAACTACAATATTGATGCTTAGGACAATGTTTAATAAAGACCGGGTCAAACACATGCAAGAGAAAATACAGCAAGCTCAGACAAGGGAGATGGAGATGAACATGGTTATTAATGAGTTGCACCTTGAAAATTGTACCTTACAAAGGAGTTAAAAGGATTAAAAAGTAATAACCAGAGAAATGATTTGATACTACATAAGAAGCCCACTTCTACACCGATTGATGTAAAGGATTATGTAGTATCAAAGAAAATAATAAATAAGTATGAAGAGGAAAATAACCAATTGAGAAGTAAAAATGAGATGCTTTTATAGAAAATTTCTAAATAAGTATTGAATGCTTTGGAGTAGGTACTAACATACAAGGTTGATTTAGTAATCAACAAATGTGATTAGGTATACGATGGTTACCATAATCTATTGGACATGTTGAAAAAAATTGGTAAACACAAGCAACAACTACAAGAGCTTTCTAGGAGGTGGAAGCCCTCCCATTATGATTTGATCATACTTTGCGAGGTTACCAAGAGAGATCCAGATACACCTAGTGAGATCAAGGAAACAAAGGAAATGATTAATGTCGTTATGAAGGAAATCAATTACATAAAATAGGAAGAGGAAAGAATAAAATAGAAAATATCCTCCTTCCATACCATCAAACATTGGTTGATTCCTAAATTCATGGATAAAGAGGGTCATGTCAAGAATCTAGAAGAATGGAAGATAGAATACAAAGACATGGTTCCAAGGATCATTTTTCATTTGAAGGAAGATAAATATTTCACTGTTAAAAGTTTCAACATATTCCTAGACAAATTTGTGGTGTTAGAGAATATATTCTCAAATTTTTTGGTTGAGGTTCGAGCAATCACTAGCAAAAAATGGAAAGACCATTTTCTTAGCAAGCCAGACATTCTCCACTACCAATGGACTACTCATGTTCAGATCTCATAATGGGTAGAGGAATACTTGAGGCCTATTAGAATGGCCTCCTAGAAGAAGAAATAGGTACTTAAAGAAGAAGAGAAAATTGGTGAAGCATCGCGTGATGAATCAGACCCTGGGGTCATTACTTCCTCATTTCAGGTGTGATGTTTATTTGTTTTGAAAATACATTTAGTTATCTCTTTGATATGTTAACTTAATATATTCTAGTATAATCTTAAGTTATTATAATGTTAGTTATAGTTATGAAAAAGGTGTGATTGTAAACAGTTTGAAGCTTGTTGCTTCTCCTCATTTTGTATAAAGGAGAAACCAAGATTGTATTTTAAGGGGGGTAGAATCATTATCATCAATTATAAGACTCTATATATTTTTGAAGTAATACAAAGTCAATTCTCTTGTTCCAGATGTGTTGTGGATTTTTCATTTGAAATTATTCCTCTGTTATTATTATATATGGTAGACAATTGTTGCTCTAAATCAACATATGAAGAAATTGTGTAGGATTTTCATAGTTAAAGTCAATTTGACTAATTGTAATAAATTGGCTTTAGGAGATATAGATCATGTAATTGTGTCAATACCTCTCATACTAGCATGAAACTCTACTTAGACATCCACATAACATACTTCAACCATTACTGTTTATACAAAGCATTTAACTCCATCCTTGAAAGAGAGCTATTGAACAAACAATACACATTGCAATCAAAACTTGAAAATATGAATTCAAAACAAGATAAGGTCTAAATTTTATTGAAAATGGGTTCATCGATGAAAAAATGAATATCTAACAAATTATTAACTATCATAGCAATTTGAATATCAAGAATCATTTGAAACCAACAATCAACTTGTAATGGGTTTCGGGTTTACTGAATATTTGTAAAACTATTTTAAAAGTTCCGGGTCCTTGTAAAACTTATTTTTACGTAATCAGAACATTCAACTTGTAATGGGCATTGCCCAAATTTGGTTGTATAGAGGGAATTGACCTAATTTTAAATGCATGCAAATATAAAGTTTATAGAGTGCACCATTATCATTTGTGCAGTAGCATCAATAGTGTTGAGGGAAATCTATCCATCTTCCACGATGCCAAGTTGATCAATAGATTACCTTCTAGCACCTTTAGATTTGGTTTCGACCCCATTGACATCATCAATGACATACCCATGTACCTACACATTTAGATTGCCATGTGAGACCCAAATTTATATTAAAGTTTCATTTAGAACATATTTGATCTTTTCTCCAACTTCATTTCACTATAATACTTGAATGGTTGGTGAAAGAAACTTACACTAAGAAGTAGGTAGCAACAAATTGGTTGATTTATCCCCAAAATTCACCATGTAGACTATTCATTGCACCTGATGCCAAAAAATATACAAACAATATCATATTTGATAAAAAAAAATTTAAACAATGTAACATATGGGAATACATAAGGAAGATGGAAGTAGAATATTATGAAAATACACCTTGTTCAAAGTTCTAACAAAATCTTTAAAAAATTATGATCTCTTTCTTCTAATTTGTATGTATAGTTACTAGCATTGTAAGATAAGTTGGTTGTTGCTATGAAATATTCAAGTTCTACAAAAGCATGATCTGTCAAATCATACTTGTACAGGTGTTACCCCTTTATTCGATCATACAAAAATAATTGAAGCTCGATGCCTTATAGCCTATCCAAAAGGTCAATGTCATTACGGTAATCATACACCCTATTACCATCATTCTTTCATATTCTTTGAACCCTTATGATGTACCAGGTTCCACAAGAAACACCCTATCTTGTACTTTGAAAAATACCTTTTCTTGTAGTACGTTAAGTGGGAGGTATTGAATTTACTTAAACAACACCCCGCAATTTGATCCAATACCAAAGATAATTTAAACACCCTTTTCTGGGGCCCTCTCATCTTGCCTAAAGTATACCCCACTCCTCACTTTAGTCAACCTATCTTTGGACAATGTCAGATTTCTATTCAACTGACTAACCAAACAAGCTTTGAACATATCCTTACCATCAAGGTATACCACTGGTTTTATAGTTTTATTTACATTTTTATCAATGGTATCTAAAATTTCATCCAACTCATGCCTCTACTCACTTTCCATTATTTGCAATTCACCATGATTGTGTACCATTGAAGACATATATTGGAATATAGAGTTGGAATGAGTTGGTGGAGAGTCATCAATGACTTCATCCACAACTTCGAATGCTAGATAATTTTGTTCCCCTATCCATGGTTTAACCCGCCAAGGAGATTGTGTGGGATTCTATGGTCACATGCAAATAGTTGATAAAATGTCTTGTACATCCTTCAATCCCATCTTGAGGACTTCTATAATTTTATTATCTTTAGATATTGAATCATATTCTAATAATATGCTAACATTTTGTATCCTTTCTTGGTGCAATCTATTCTAGATACTTTCTTGCTTCTTATCATATTTATTAAAATTATGCCCTTGGGGATTTGATTCTTGTTTTGCAACTTTATTAAGGGTTCCAACAATGTGAAGAAAGTCAGTGAAATCATGGGCTCTTTCTGCTCCAACTATCCCATCAACTTTAATAAATAATTTCTCACATACATCCGACCCAGTCAGGTGCAAAACACATGGGAAGTGAGAGTATGGATCTCGAAACAATATCAACAACAAAACTACAAAGTGGCAAGAAATTTTGACATCTTGATATGCCTCTTTGCTATGAAACTTATGTTTACATTATGATTATATTATTTTCACAGCCAACATAACCATAATATTAATAAATGATGAAGTCTTGAATCATTTCGCACTCTTTCCCAAAGTGTCAAACTCTGAGACATAAAGATGTCAATATAGTCAGCAACAATCATTAGATATGTCTCTGTGCCTAGTGTCATCTCTAACCTTCCACTAGATGCACTTCTCATCTCTTTAAACACCTTTGAACATGCCTTGAAGCAATGCATTGTGTTGAACCCTAATTTTGTCAATCTATCCTCTCTATATCTTCACTTTTAAGATTATGACCACCCACTTTAAAAGTGTTATAAACTATCCTAACATGATTAAAAATTATAAATTCTTTTCCTAAAATTAAATCTTGTCGACTGCTAAATAAAGGATTCACTATCTTTTTGTTGTTGTGGATGTAGTCCTGGTCAGGTAATCTTGTTACGTGGAAACTGTTGTACAACTCACTTAGTCTCTATCCTTCCCAAGGAATTTTATATAGAATACCTTATGTTGAATAATAGTCCATCAACATAAGTTTTCTTCTTCTACTATCCCTAGCTGAGGAATGACCAACAATAGGTCCCAAATTATTTTTCACGTGTCTCTTCATAAAAAATTCTATTTTTTCCCATTGTAGACTAATGAAATTTGAATCGAACCTATTACATGTTGGATGAGAAACTAAAACCAAATGAGGAATCTTTTCATATAAAGGTTTTGCAATAATAACACGTGCATAAATGCCAATAACATTGTTCTTAGAAGAATCTATTATGACATCATAACCTGCAACTCCCTCGCCAACTGTCACCAAGAAATTTGATTGACATTGATGTTCTTCTTTATTACCACAAAAACAAACCAATGTATCACTTTTTTCTAACCACCTAATATACTTTTTCACAATAGTTTCATCTTCCATGAGGTACACATGAATTGGGCCATCTATACCATGTTTGGTTTTATAAGAAGCATATACTTTTCCAACATCCTCAAAAATATAGTCGTGCTCCCTTGAGATGTATGCCAATGACTTTCTAACTTGCCTCAAAATTGTAGAAATTGAAGAACCATCTATATTCAAGCTAATAAACCTATGTAATCTAGGACCTCCCCATAACTTGATCATCTCATAAAGGGATTTCATGGATGTACTATAGCTTCTCCCTCCCTTTGGATGCATCAGGTTGTGAAAGATATCCTTGACAAAATCCCAAACTACATCTTTACCTTGCAATTTTCCTTGTCTATGTACCTCACACACATCCTTGAAAAACCTAAAGACATCCTTCCTTTCTGTCGAGTCAAAAAACTTCTCCTTTAGGTATCTCTTTCTGATAGAGAGTATATAAACCTTTGTCTTTTCCCACCAAAGAAAACATATTATTGATATTTGGCTAGTATTTGAAACCCTAGCAACTATTCTGAGTTCATTTTGAGTCAAATAGTCTAGTCTTCTCCCTCTCCATGTATCCCTCCCATGTCTTTTAATGGCACACCTTGATTCATGATATAAATTCATCCTAAAGTCATCTCATTTTGGAATCATCTTACAAAAGATGCATGTAAATGATTCAAACATGATCCCCATCTCATAAGCCCTCTTGCAATGAATATGCCTATATGTGGCATGGATATGATATTCATTACCCATATAACATAGCATCATCTTTGCATGCTTCTCTATGGCCCATAATTTTCCATCTCGTTGATCATCCATTAGGACCTTTGTGTCTAATCTCTCCCCATTTCTGTTTATATGTGAATACTAATACCTCCAACATTGCAACATAAATGGTGATGAATGACCTTAAATAATATGATAAAACAAATAATGTACACATTCCAACAAAACATATTCAAAATAAATTTAAACTTGTCTAGTTGACATACCTGAACTAGAAGGATTTTCACTTGTAGATCCCTTATGTAGTACAGACGGAGATGATGGGGCCAAGAACCTTGTCAAAATTTGTTGGGCCTTGTCATTGGTAGGCTTCTTTGGTCTCTCGATTGTGCCACTCCTTAAATAAATTGTATCATGTGAAGCCTCATCTATAGTAGTGATGTGCTTATTTGATTTCATGTGTTCATTTAGAGAACTAACAATATTACCACTTGTTGGCACAAAAAAAAAAAAACATTTTTTGCATCATGTACGTTCCACTCTTACTTTTTTCTTATCCTCATAGCCTGTAAGTGTTGCTTCTATCACCTTCAACAAATTAGGCTCTTGTGTCTAATTGAAATCATCTAGAAGTTTGATTGCTTGATCAATCTCAAATCGATCGCTAGTCACTGTTGTCTACTTTTCTATGCTACTTGAATGATCTTCACCATTTTCCTCCCTTAAAATGTGATGTTGATGGGATATTATTTTCATATGATTCTTTCTGAAGTTATGAATGTTCTCTTCTTCGTGTATACTTCCCATGTTCCATAATCAATGCCATAACTTTTACAATGGATCTTTATTTTAGGTTCTCCCTTTTATAAATATAATTTGACAGTAAGTTTATCCTCCACAATTTCTTCCATTAAACTACTCACTCTCAGATTCCAAGATGTCAATACATTGGGATCAACAACTATGCTTTGTTCCACTGACTCGGATCCATCTCCAACTCTTGTCTGTTTATGCATACCTTCCTCCACAATATCTCTATTGTTTTGATGGTTTGGTCTACTTTCCACCATATTTGACTCCAACGTTCCAACATCCATTGTGTCATGTTTCCTCTTAATGCTTATAAGTTGTGTTGTAGCTTTCTTTTTTTTTCTTGCTTTATATTTAAAGGATGCCCAAGGCCACTGATAAAATCAAATGGATATTCAATGAGTTCATCATCCACAATTTCATGATAGATGTCAACAAGTGTACAACCTTTTTGACAAATGACTGTGCCAACAACAAAATTTTCTTCACCTGTGACAATTACATAATCCATATTCATCATTGGATCCATCTGCATTTCAATCCACATGTACCTATCAATTGTCTAAGTAATGCATAAAATTATAACAAAAAAAATTCAAACCACATGTTCCTATCACATTCATTTCAATATTTCTCAAAGTGCAAATTTTGTTTTTTGCAAATTTTGTTTTTCGCAGTGTGCAAATTTTTTTTGTTACAAATAGCGAAGACATCACTATTTTGTAGGATGTATGTTTCACTATTGGCGAATTGATGAAGGTCCAATACAAAGAGACTTAGATTTACACATTCAGGTCCAATACAAAGTAAAAAAAAATTACACATCCAGGTCAAAGAAAGAATAGATAAAGCTGACAAAGAAGTGGTTAGTGACAATCCTAAAGTATGACCTGAACTAGTGAAGATAATTGAGGAAGGCAAAGAAGTACTCCCATACAAAGAACGTGGGGGATTTGGTTAAAGAATGAAAAAATGACTATTTGGGGAAGGGAAACAATACTATTCTCTAAAAAATCAAGAAATCTCCCATATGCTACAATAGGTTCCCCTACACATATCTAGACCGTGCTCTGGAAATGCAGAGCATAGTTATATGAACTGAACATATTTAAATATGTTTTTAGCCTAAGATAGAATTTATAATACATATATTCCTATTATGAGTGGACAATTAACAAATTATGCTAAGATTTGTTCCCTATGTTTTTGGGAAGGATGAGATTCAAATTTCCTTGATTAGAGAAAAGTTAAGAGAAGGTTTTTGTCTATAAAAGGAGAAAGGAATGCAGAGTTTTATATTAAATAACAATAATTTATTGTGAGTTTATTAAGGGAGAAGTATGGCAGGACAAGTTCACTTTGGTATGTATTGCAGTTGTGGGGAGAACAACATTGATAATCAGCTAAGAATTTTGTTCAAACTCCAAGATGAATCCCTATTGCCTGCGATCAAGAAGGTCATTACGACAATTTCATCTAGTCATTGCCATAATGGAGTATTTCTAGAAAGATTCCTTACCACAGTGGATGAACTCTTTGGATAATGTCACTAGCCTTCAAGGATGGTAGATGCATTGTTGCATGATGAGTATAAACATGTTGTTTCAGTGGCTATGATGTAAATAGTAATAGACTATAAAAAAGGTTTTATTGTTGGAGTTTTTTATGCTCATGTTGTGGCCAAGAAGAAGAAAGTTGCTCAAGCTCCGACTTTGTTTCATCAAGGACTAGTCAATCTTGACATTACTCTATTTGCCAAATTTATGGCAAACAATGGTGATCTTTTCTCTACCTCTCAGCTTGAGAGGATCGATGTACTAGTTGATGGTTACCTTACCATAGCCAAATAGTCGATGTACTCACCTTAACCAGTAATTGATAATTATTTTGTAAATTTGGATGTTGGACAACTAAAAGAAACCTTAGACATAGAGGAAGGAGAGTATGATCTAGACCGTGAGTCTCCTTATGGAAGCTATTGATGAGGCTTGTTCATCAAACTAGTAAGGGGGCTTGGTCAACTTGTAAGGGATCTTGGTTAGCTTGTAAGGGAGCTACCCCCTTTGGTAGTTATCCATATAAATAAATAAAAAATACCCAAATGCTCATCAATAGTGGATAATCTTCCTTCTAAATCCCCTTTAAATGCATTCAAAATAATAAAAATAGTTCATGATCTATGTGTAGAAGATAATGTATAGTACAAGAGCCACCTTATATTGCATAAGGAAACAAGTTACATATGAAATGAGTAAATGACACCTATAAAGTTACAAGTTATAGATATAATGTTGTGCACTTGTGATTGAAATCTGTACGTGGCTCTTGAAACTGTAAATGACTTGAAGTTGCACGACCTTCCCCTTTTTTGCTAGTTTCCTTCCACTTCAAAATTTGGAAAATCAAAATAGTTTTCTTGTTTCTTAGCCATTTCCCGAGAAATTTGTTTTCAAATTTTAGATTGTCAATGATTTTTCCTGCTACTTATGTGCTTCTAGATATTGTTGAATAAAAAATACCTCTGATTATTGTGTTCCTCCATTGGATTTAAAAATCCATAGTATCCCTATTATATGCCCAATATATTGAATCAGATTTTTGGGATATAATATCCCCCAATATTGACGCACGTGATACAATATTGCCTAGGCTAGTGAAGACCCCGTGCTCTAGAGATTTGACAATAGAGCTTAGAATGCAAAATAAATAAACATAAATAATCTTGCAAATTTTTTGACTACATATCCTTTTCATGATCTCAGTTTTAATAACAAACTATATTCCATCATAAAATGAAAGAAAAAAGGGGTACAGAGCTCCATTCAACGAAAAATCTCAGAATGGGTAAATGAGTAGGTAATAATAAATGAGGTTTCAAGTTGAATGGGAGGTCTACGAGACCCCTTAGCTTTTCCCTACAAGACTAAAACCAACCATTAATACCCCCCACTTGCAAATAGGACATTACTCCTTCAAAACCCTTCAAATGCAAACTTGAATCTAAGAGAAGGTGAATAAACAAAGGTATAGTTTATGACGAAATATTCACATGAACCTATCTACTAATATGTTTTCATTAAAAGAATAGATTGAAAGAAATAAGAGAATATAAACTCTAGTTCTCTTAACAAAGTTTTTCAGTGGTAAACTAAAAACATTGAATTGTGCATTATGTGAGGCCTAGCGACCACATGTAATTGTTGAAAATGTAAATACAAAACCTCTCACCACTATAGTGATTGCACAAGATTGACAAAGAAAGGTTATTGCATTTATTTTGGAGTCATTACTTCTAAATACTACATTTTCTAGTCTTAAAGATTTACTGAACTTTATATCTCTCAAATGATGAATGCACAGATTTTGTTTAATTTTTTTTTAGGCATTGCTTGATTAATATTTCGTTGATTAATTTCGACATAACAATTTGTGATGTTAATTTTGTTTCCTTTGATTGCCACAATCTAATTTTGATCCCAAATTTTATTTTCACTTGATCACTTGCAACATTCTCTTAATTCTCTATTTTTGCACCATTTCTCTGTAGCAGGAAAAATTCAAATTTCTAATCTTGGCCTTATAGTTATTTTACTGAATGGAGTTAGTTGTAAACATAAGAAAGAAAGAAAAAAGTGTTTACATCCTTCTAAGGACCCTTCCAACCTATTTAACAAAGCTTCATCCATCAAGGAAATTAAAGCTCTTATTGTACTTGTGGTAGGCAATATACTATTGCATTGATCTCTACACAATTAGTGAATTGTTTTGCACCAATCATAAGTAACTGTACGCCTCCTTCGATCGTGATTCATGGATTCCCAAGCTTTCCAAGGGCAAGGGTCAGTAGCAAAGGTTTTACAAATGATATAGATCAAGTACACAATATTACTAAAATGAATAGCACTGAAACGTAATCAATAAAATGTACAAGCAAGAGAAAGGAAAACAAATAAATGCAAACCCCACAATGCTTGAAGCTTCTATTGTTTCTCTCTAATCCTTCTGAAACGTTGTTCTTGATGCTCAGTATTGGCGGGGCAGCGTCTATGACTTGAGAAGTGTCGAGAATTTGCTAATTGAAACGAGTGTGTGATCGCAAGATGGCTTGAATGCTAGAACCAAACTGACATAGTAATGGCGCACGAGAGCTTGAAATCCTGGATCCTTCAAATGGTTATGAAGGGTTTATTATATAGGAATTGGTGATGATATGAATGGTTGAGATCAATCCCAGAGATAGGGAGATGAATGGTTGAGATTAAAAGGAATTGGAGAAGTCATCAGTAAACTCCACCTCTTCAATTGGTAAAGAGGAGATAGAGTTTGGTTGACTGAAGAGCTAATAGTGAGTTACCTTTTTGAACTGAAGAGGTGGGTGAAGTTACCCATGTAGACTGGAGAGATGGGTGGAGTAACCCATGTGATCTGATTGGAGTTAT